>PVKU01000204.1:0-134407 GCA_004027475.1 Anoura caudifer | reverse complement strand
TGTGCGCGAATGTGGGACCAATTGGTCAGCCAGCTGCTGGCACAGCCTTTCTGGGTCTGCACTGTTGCCACCCCATGCCCGGGGTCCACTAGCCACCGCCTGTGTGCCTGGGGTGTGCCAGCCGCTGCCTGCATGCCTGGGATCCACCAGCTACTGCTGCCTGTGATCCTGGGACCGCCAGCCTCCACTTTTTCCTGCCAGGACTTCACCCCTCTTACCGGTCTGGATGAATAGTTGTTGGACTTCTGTACAGTTCAATTTTCTATCAGTTCTGGTTGTTTTCTTGTTTCTAAATCTTTGTTGTCCTTAATTTTGGTTGTACGAGGAGGCACAGTGTGTCCACCTACGCCTCCATCTTGACCAGACGTCCCATCTTAACTATCTTTTCTCTCCTTTATTATCTTCTGCCCTGTGCCCCTTCTGCCACCAGCATCCTCCCCCTCTTAGTTTATGTTCATGGGTCTTACATTTAAGTTCTTTGGCTTCTCCATTTCCCATGCTATTCTTAACCTCCCCTTGTCTATTTTCTATATACCATTTATGCTTCTTATTCCCTGTACCTTTCCCTCCATTCTCTCTCCTTCCCCTCCCCGCTGAAAACCCTCCATGTGATCTCTATTTCTGTTCATCCTTTCCTGTTCTAGTTGTTTGCTTAGTTTATTTTTGTTTTTGTTTTTTTTTTAGGTTCAACTGTTGATAGTTTGAGTTCATTGTCATTTTACTGTTCGTATATTGTTTTTGATTTTTAAATGCTAATTTTATTTTACTGTTGGTATTTTTGATCATCTTCTTTTTCTTAGATAAGTCCCTTTAACATTTCATATAATAAGGGCTTGGTGATGATGAACTCCTTGAACTTGACCTTATCTGGGAAGCACTTTATCTGCCCTTCCATTCTAAATGATAGCTTTGCTGGATAGAGCAATCTTGGATGTAGGCCTTTGATTTTCATGACTTGGAATACCTCTTTCCAGCCTCTTCTTGCCTGTAAGGTCTCTTTTGAGAAATCAGCTGACAGTCCGATGGGAACTCCTTTATAGGCAACTGTGTCCTTTTTGCTTGCAGCTTTTAAGATGCTCTCCTCTTTAATCTTGGATAATGTAATTATAATGTGCCTTGGTGTGCCCTTCCTTGGGTCCAATGTTTTGGGTCCTTTTTCTCTAATATTTCCTGAACACCCTGAGTTCTAGACCGAATTACAAATCTCTATTTGTGCCCCCGCACCTTGGCTGCACCCTGTTACACTTGGTTGTAACCACTGAGCTTCTTGGACTTCATGGAAGTCTATTTCCTTTACCAGATTGGGGAAGTTCTCCTTTATTATTTGTTCAAATAACTTTTCCACTTGTTGCTCTTCCTCTTCTCTTTCTGGCACCCCTATAATTCATATGTTGGAATGTTTAAAGTTGTCCCAGAGGCTCCTAAGCCTCTCGTCATTTTTTTAAATTCTTGTTTCTTCATTTTGTTCTGGTTGAACAATTTATTTTTTCTTTCTGTTCCAAAGCATTGATTTGAGTCCCAGTTTCCTTCCCTTCACTATTGGTTCCCTATACACTTTTCCTTTATTTCATTTTTCATAGCCTTCACTTTTCCCCTCCATTTTGCAAGTGAACTCAACCAGTTCTGTGAGTATCCTGATTACCAGCATTTTGAATTGTGCACCTGATAGGTTGGCTATCTCTTTGTCGCTTAGCTGTATTCTTTCTGGAGCTTTGATCTGTTCTTTCATTTGGGCCATTTTTATTTATCTCAGTGCACCTGTTATGTAGTAAGGGGCAGAGCCTTATGTGTTCACCAGGGTGAGGCAACCCACACTGCTGCATGGTGGTGCTATATGTGGGGGAGGAGTCTGAGAGGGAAAAATGCCACTTGCTCAGCTCTTGGCTGACTTTCAGTCACTTCCTTCACTACCCACAAACAAATTGGGCCTTTTTGATGCTGATTCCGGGGTGGGTGGGTTTGTGTGCATTAGGACCCTGTGGGTCTCTCTAATGAACTCTCCTGTGAGGCTGGGAGTTTCTCCTAGGGCCTTAACCTCCACAGGTTTTTTCAGTTAGAGATTTTGAGGCTTTACTTCCCCACGCTGGAACTCTGGGTTGCTCAGTCTGTCTTGCTTCCCAGTTGTTTCTCCCAGTTTATCCTCACACAAATGTGGACTGCCCCATCTGCCAGCTGCCACCTCACCCCCCACCTCACTCACCCTGGTCTCCCAGCCACAGCCTTGCGGCGAGTCCTCTCTGCCCCAGCTGCCCGTTTCCTCCCCTCCTACCAGCCTGGATGAATGTTTCTTCTTTAACTCCTTGTGTTACAGAACAGACCCTGGGGGGAGTGAACAATATACTATTACCAAAAGGACTCCCCCTTTTTCTCTGGGGTTTCCCCCTGTACTAGGTTCACTTTGCCTGCTGCCAGATGAAAGACATCTCTCAATGCCAGAGATTGGTGAAAAGGAAAGGAATTATTTATTTAAAGTCATATGGACTTAGAATAGCGACTTAATGTCTTCATTAAAATACTAAAGTTCTTTAGAATACCCACAAACGCACACAGTCCTTCCTTCTCCCTCTGCCCAGTCCGGGGTACCTTATGTCAGGAAAAGAAACAGAAGTCTGTGATTCAGGCTCCCAGCACCATCAGCTGTGTCTCTGCCATGATCTCTGGTTAATCCAAAGCCATGTGGCACCTTCTCATGGCCCACCAGCAAGAGTCCTTTCACCCCTTTGCTTCCAGGCAAAGTCTCCCCTGCTTCCTAAGCCACGTGGCAAAAAGGAGCACCCTGAAGCCACATGGTGATTCCTGTCATGGCTGCGGCACCGCATCAGTCTTCCTCTGCAACCCCGTTTCCGACTCCTTCCACAATCAATTACACCTACCAGTGTTCCCGTATTCTTCCAGCTTTACTGGGCTGCCATAGTAAGTCTGGGCAGGTGTGGTCCCATGGTGTTGAGCCAATGATCTGCAAGCTTTCGTTCAGGAACTGTAACCAGGTGGAGTTGCTTCCCAGTTATATCCTGGGTTGAAGTCACTCCAATCCCCCTGGCTCAAAGCTTGGCCACAGCTATTTAACATATCTATGAAACCAGTTAACATATCTATGAAACCATTAGATATGTTAAATGACCATGTGTGAGGTTAGCTGCAAAGCTGTTGCTATGCAAAACAGCTCTCAATGGCCCTGCTCCATGTGTTCCATCTCCCAGCTCAGACTGGTGGGAGTGAGGACACCATATATATATTTTTCTCTAATATTTCCTGAATACCCTGAGTTCTGGACCGAATTACAAATCCCTATTTGGGCCCCCTTCCCCCGCTTTGGCTGCACCCTGTTACACTTGGTTGTAACCAAGTGAATGGACTTAACATACACTCGACTTTCTGGCAGTTCTGCTTATTTTTTTTGTTTTTAAATTTGTTGTTGTCCTTTTGGTTGTGTGAGGAAGCACAGTTTGCCTACCTATACCTCCATATTGGCCGGAAGTTGTCCTCAGTAACTTTTACCCTATAATGCCACAAAAACTAATAATGTATTCCCTCTCTCAAGAACAGTCTTTATGTTTTTGTGGAAGCTGTAATAATATCCGATCCCTCATATACTTCACTGCTCCTAGATTAAATTAACCCCAGTTCTCTCAACAGTTCTTTATTATTTAATTGTGTCTAGATCTTATCCTGGTTGCCACCTTCTGAATGTTTTCTAGTTTATTAATGTCATTATTAAAATGAGGCATTTTAGTACTTCACATTTATTCTGAAGCATATATGAAATGTAGTGAAACTATTATTTCCTTTCATATGGTGCTAATAGAGCTAGTTATGTCTCTTTACTTTGGTTGGCTATTATTGCCCAGTGTCATACCAGACCTTACTCATCTTATGCTTGTAGAGTTTTGTTTTGGGGAATTTAGTTTAATTTAATTTAGTTTTTTTTAGTAAAACATTGAACAAAATTATTATGTAGCCATAAAAAGGATGCTTACCAAAAGTATTAATTAACATGTGATTATCTCAGTAGACATAGGAAAAGTACTTTGTCCTGATTAAAAAGTCTTAACAAACTAGTGATAGAAGGTAAATTCTTTAACTTAACAAAGTGCATTTACATAAGACATATAGAAAACAAATACCAAGATGATAAATGTATTTCCTACCTTATCAGGAATTACATTAACTACAAATGAATTAAACACTCCAATCAAAAGACAGATTGGCAGATTGAATTTAAAAAAAGACCTACCTATATGCTATCTACAGGAGACACAATTTAGTTTCAAAGATATAAAAAGGTTGAAAGTAAAAGGATGGAAAAAGATATACTATGCAGTGACCAGAAAAAGAGCAAGAGCAGCTTGCTAATACGAGAAAAAAAATAGGCTAAGATTAAAAAACCAAAGTGGTACTGGAGACAAAGAAGGGCATTTTATAATGATCAAAGAGTCAGTCCATCAAGAAAGCATAAGCATAAACATATGTATATGTAACAAAAGAGTCCAAAAATATGTGAAGCAGAAACTGACAAAATTGAAGGGAGAACTCGGTAGTTCAACAACAGAAACTTCAATACCCCATTTTATTTACTTTATTTTTAAGATTTTATTTATTTATTTTTAGAGAGAGGAGAAGGGAGAGAGGAAGAAAGGGAGAGAGAAACATAATTGGCTGCCTCTTGCATGACCCCAGCTGAGGACCTGGCCCATGACCCAGGCATGTGCCCTGACCAGGAATCAAACTAGCCAAACTAAACCAAAAGGAACCAAAACCTTTTGGTTTACAGGACAACATCCAACCCACTGAGCCACAGCAATCAGGGCAATATCCTATTTTTAATAATGTATGTACCTACATAGTGTTCTAAACAGGACATCAACAAGGAAGATGTTCAATATTGTGAATTGTTAGAATAACACAAATTAAAACTACCACTTATATACCTATTAAAATGGTTTAAATTAAAAGACCCTACTAAGTATTGGTAAGGATGTGGAAGAACTGCCACATTCCTATACTGCTAGTGAGAATATAAAATCATACAGCCACTTTGGAAAACAGTTTGGCAGTTTCTTAAAAAGAGAAAGCACATGTTTATACAAGAACTTGTACATAAATGTTCATAACAACTTTATTTGCAATAACCCAAATCTGGAAATAACCCAAATGTTATTTCCACAGATGAATGATTGAATAAATTGTGGTGTACATTTACAGTGGAATACTACTCAGCAGTAAAAAGAGATAAACTGTTGATACAATATGGATGAATCTCAAAATAATTATGCTGAGTAAAAGAAGCCTGACCCCCCCACACAAAAAATACATAGCATATGACTTAAATGATACAAAATTCTAGAAAATGTAACTAATCTGTAGTGACGGAAAGCAGGTCTGTGTGTGTGTGGGATAGGGCAGAGGGCTTGGGGAAGAGCGGGAGGAAGAGTTACGGATAAGCACAAGGACACTTTTGAGGCTGACAGACATGTTCATTATTGTGATTGTAGTAATGGTTTATTGGTATATGTATATGTCAAAACTTACTGTAAACTTTTAAATATTTAGTTTATTTGTTAATTACAACTGCAGTTGTCATTTAAAAAAAAAAGAGGCCTGGCCAGTGTAGCTCAGTTGGTTGGAGCACTGTCTCATAGACCAGAAGTTCTTGGGTTTGTTCCCTGGTAAGGGAGTATATGGAAAGGAAACTGATCGATGTTTCTCTTTCTCCACCCCCCACCTCTAAAAACAATAAAAATATGTCATCAGGTGAGGATTAAAAACACAAAAAGTAACAGTCTTCAAGGATGTTTAGATTAAATTTGTGAGGAAGTCTTTAGTGACATGTGTGAGGGCAATTCTTCATGAGTAGAGGTTTTTTCCCTCTTAGTTGCAGTTAATTGCTGAGTACTATACTCATCCATCCAATTGGCATTATCAGATACTATGTATTGAACACTAACAGTATTATATTTTTATTGTACCAGGATTGTTTATATAAATATGGAAATTATAATAACATTTTTAAATTTAATTTTTTCTTTCTTTTTTTTTTGTCATTTTTCTGTTTCCTCCAGACTTCTGTGGCTATTTGGAGGAAGAAGAGGAAAGTACCACCGTTCAAAAATTTATAGACCATCTGCTCCATAAAGATGTGGTGGATTCTGGGATGTTGGAAGATCTTGGAATGAATGGAAAGCAAGACAAGAAGCAGCAGAAGGATCCTCGTCTTACCATGGAGATAAGACATAAGCAGGTGGGAGGGAAAAACAAAATTAAAATGGATAACAGGAAGCAATCCTTGTATAACACATTTAATAAGCTTAAATAAAGACTGAGGATTTATTATGAAAAAGGGTGCCATCTGTGGTTCAGTTAGAAAGAATAAAATAAAAGAACTTCAGAAGAAAAGTAGTGCTCATAAACTGAGGATGGGGAACTATTTAAAAAACCTAAAAAAAAGGAATAATTGAGTGTGACCAATAGAGCTGTGGGCTGAACTTTATTAGTTTGGATGTGGTACTTCCTGTTATAAGTATGTAGATTGGGTTTTGCTTGAATTTGGTTTTTGAATTGAGACATCGGTATATTAATATCATGAATATTCTGGTGAATGTTATAATGATAATTCTTTTCTAGACAACTGAAAAAAATTCACTCGTTTTGTGATTATAATTTGAAAGGGAGGACAAATCTGAATTAAATCTAGTTCAGCTGTTTTGAATTAGAAAGTCATATGGAAACTTTCTTTTCTCTGAAGGGAATAGTAGGTTATAGCAAAAAGATGCATCTCCACACTTTGCAGAGAAGCTTCCGGGAATCAGGAGGACCATATCTTTGCCACATGTCCATAGCCGACACTAAACCAGAATTCATGTCTAGACATGTGTGCTGTCTTTCCTAACACTGAACTTCTGATTGCTTTAAATGATAAGGTTTGCCTATCAGGACTGGGCATGTTAGAAAAACTGCATAGAAGTACATCCTGGTTTGGATTTGTAACAAGAAGGAGGAAAGATGTTTCAATAAGACATAGCCATCACCTAGAAGTCATATATCTGGAGGGTAAGATATGAGTAAAGTCAAGTGAAGCAGGAGGGGAAGGACCGCTCTTAATTTAGAACTAGTTAAGCCTCTGGCAGGGGTGTCCAACTTTTTGGTGTCTCTGCACCATACTGGGAAAAGAAGAGTTGTCTTTGGCCACATGATAAATACACTACAACATGTGACCACAAAAAAATATCCTTATGTTCTGAGTAAATTTAGAATTTTGTGTTGGGCCACACTCACAGCCATCCTGGGCTGCATGCAGCCCACAGGCTGCAGGTTGGACACCCCTGCGAATAAGTAGATTTTTAAAAATTACTGTGCTTATTCAGAGATATCTGTGAAGTTCATGGTTTTGATTTTCAAATTTGACCCAGAATCATTAATATATTTAAATAGTGATAGAAATGAATAAAGGATTGTGGTGTTCCTTAAGGCAATACAGATGCTCCTTGACTTATGATGGGGTATCCACTGTAAGTTGAAAATATAGTGAGTCAAAACTGCATTTACCATTTTTGCCGTGTATAATGCACTCCTGTATATAGTGTGCACCCACGTTTTTGGCCCAAACTTTCAGGAAAAAAAACTTTTGTTTTAATTTTTAATTCAATTATATATTTATTTATATTTAGAAACAAAATCGATTAACGTATTCCAGGGTATTGTTTTGCATACAGATATTGTTATTGCTCTCTACTGTTACACTTTTAATGCATAAGCATAAGTAAAAGAAGTAAAAACATTTATATAGATATGGAATTATTACTACCCATGTATAATGCATATCCTTATTTTTCCCTCAAAAATTTGGTCAAAAAAGTGCACATTATACACAGCAAAATATGGTAATGCACTTTCTGCCCAGCTTACCTTAAACATGCTCAGGATATTTACATTAAGCTTCCAGGTGGGCAAAATAATCTCACTGCTGCTGCCCAGTATTACGAGAAAGTGTTATACCACATACCACTAGCCCAGAGAAAGATCAAAATTCAGAATTTGAAGTATGGTTTGTACTGAAGATATATATTGCTTTTGTACCATTGTAAAATTTGTAAGTCAAGCAATCATAAGTTGGGGACCATCTGTAAATCACTGTTCTATCTTTCACAATGTAGCCTCCCAAAATATTTTTAAAAAGATTATAATTAGTATGCAGACATGGCATAAATAAATAGTAGTAATGTATGTTTAGAAAAATCTTACTGGTGGGAAATCATTACTAAATAAGAATCCAGACCTTGGCAGCTGACCCATTAGATTTTCAACTTTTCCGTGGTGCGGATGATTCCCTGTTTGAGAGTCATCTTACCTCACTTCACTTAAAATTTTGTATTGGCCCTTACCCAGTAAACAAATGAATTCCCTCCATTCATCTTATAAACAGTGGGGTTCTGGACCAGAATGGGTATATTCTGAACTCCAAAATGTGTTCTCTGATTTTGCAAATCTCTTTTCCACTTGAAAAGCTGCATTTTACCCTTGTGTTCTCCTTAAGGTAAAAGAAAATCGCTTAAGACGGGAGAAAGAATTGGAGCGCCAGAGAGTTGAAAAGACCCTGAAAAAATCGGCCTTCTTAGAGGCTCAGTATCTGGTACAGGAAGAGAAGAAAAGGAAGGCTCTGGAGGCCAAGAAAGAGGAGGAGGAGATTCAGAGGGAGATGGTAAAGCTGCGGAGAGAGATAATTGAGAGGAGGCGCACTGTGGAAGAAGCTTGGAAAATGTAAGTCAGCTGTGATGAGCAGTGTAGAGTTTGTTTTTGTTTAAGCAGTCATTTTGGAAGTACTCTAAAGTTTTTTTTAAATGAACAAACATTAAAACTACAAAACACAACAGAGAAATCACCCACTGTTCCACCATCTTAACAAATTAACTCTTTTTCACTCTTCCATATGTCTTCCTGGTCTTTGACCCTTTACATACTTAATTGCAACTATAAAGTACATTTAATTTGTTGTATGGTTGTTGTAATTATCATATTAACTTTACTCCATTGAGTTCTATACCATAATTTATGTAATAATCTCCCCTCCTTATACTGGTAAGCATTATAGCTATTTCAGATTTTTTCACCAATAGCACTGAGCATCCTTAAGCAAAGAACTTTTTTATTCTTTTGAATTATATTCTTAGGATTGTAATTACTGAGTTAAATGGTATAGGCCTTTTTAATGACTCTTGAAATATTGCCAAGTTGCTTTCCGAATGGATTGGACTTATTTACATTACTGTTGCTGGCTGTGGGCCAGTTTACCAGTTTTCTTAGCATTGAGGAGTATCATCATTTTCAATATATTTTGCACTTGTAACAGGTATTGTATTGGTTGGTTTGCATCTCTTAGGTCACCTGTACATTTTGAAGGAACAAACACCTGAATGTTTCCTTATGCAGGGTCACTAATTGTGCCTCATTCTATTGAGATGCCGTTAGTGTAGTCTTCTGACAATCGTAGGGAGAGTCTCCATAGCCAGGCTGCCACTGATAAAGAAAAGGAATATCTGACATAAGAGGAAAATCAAAATAGTTCTCACAGGATGTAGTACTATTATGTGTCCTCATGAAGAAAATGAGCTTCATAAAGGAAATAACATGTATTTATTCAGAGACACAGCATTGATGCTTGAACTACAAAGGCCTGGGAACAGTGTGCTTGGAGTGACTGAATACTCAAACAGAGAGGCCACAAAGACCTATTAGATAACCACTTCTACGCCCATCAGCCCACAGCTTTTCCCTCTGTGTTCTTGATTGCTCTCATTCTACCCAGTTTAAAGCAGCTCTGCAGTGGGCTCGCCCTTCACTTTCAAGTGCTAGGCTCAGGCCTCCTCTGGATGCCATTCCTCTTAGAAAGCAATCACCAGTGTTTTAGTGAGTTCTTGCTAAGGTCAACCGTGCTTTTCCCATTGTTCTTAAGCCCTGAGAAATCTAGGCTGACCTGAAATAAATTGTGAAGCGAGGAACATTTGTTGGTAGCAGGGAGCTCTGCTCCAGTGAGCACTCAGCAAATGATCACTCACCAGTCATTTCTTTTAAAAGTTAGAATTTTATCCATGGTTACAGTGAGACAGCTATTGTGCTATTCTTCTGGCGGATGAACTGATTTAAACGTTCCAGAAAGCAATTTGGCAATAAATACAAGAGCTATAAAAATGTTAGTATCACTTGACTTAGGAATTTCCAATTCTAGGGAAACTGCTCTAAGAAAATGATCAGAAATCCAGACAAAGATTTGTGCACAAAGGTAATTAAAGTAATATTATTTATGATAACAGACATTAATAGATAGTGGAGAAATGAATAAACAGTGGCTCTATAGTGAAACAGCACTGGCATGTTAGCAGTGTTTTAGTCTGTGTGGAAATATGGATAGCTTTTATCTCCCTCCAGTTTTTTACAATGTGCAAATAATACTTTTCTACTTTTCAGAACACATTATAACAATTTCATTTCATTTAATCCATATTTTATTTTTTAAAAGGAATAAATTAAGGCTCAAAAAAAATCACCATACCATGTAGGGTTTTTTTTGTTGTTTATTTATTTATTTATTTTTTAAATTTTTAGAGAAGGGAAGGGAGGGAGAAAGATAGGGAGAGAAACATCAATGTGTGTGTTTGCCTCTTGAGGACCCACTGCTGGAGACCTGGCCCTCAACCCGGGTATATGCCCTGACTGGTAATCGAGCTAGGGACCCTTTGGTTCTCAGGCCAGCACTGAATCCACTGAGCACACCAGCCAGGGCCCTAGCATGTAGTTTTAAAACCAGATCTAAATTCGTGTCTTCTGATAGAAAATTTAGTATTCATTCCACAATGGTCTGTAATTACTCATTGTTAAGTCTATTGTTTATATATGTATTTTTAAATTGTTATAAATAGAGAAAAGAAAAAGCAAGAAGAAATTTCTCCAAAACATCCAGAAAAAGGCACGTTTCAACATGTTCATAGTCTTCAGGAGGAAGAAAAATTGGCAAAAGAAAGAAAGAAGAAACTGAAAGAGTTATTAATTCAAACTTACAAGGAAAATCACCAGGTGGGACTTGTAATGTTTTTTTATTCATCATTCTGTAGCATGAATGACAAAGGGCTCCATCAGCGATGGGGCAAAGTTACACTAAGGCCAGCTGAGTAATTTTTTCAGAAAGCTAGTTGTATTTGATGGTGGCATTGGACTGATGGTCAAGAGGTCATAATTATTCAGATATAAAATAGCAAGAATTTGATCAGAGTTTTGGCTTTAGGAGTAAAGAGGAAAGTATGGTGGGAGGAAATGTTAAAACTGGGGTTAACATTTTGAGAAAGATTGGCAAATAGTCTTAGATGCTGCGTTCTTCATGAAGTTAGTTTGTCCTACTGCAGTAACCGTTCCGATTTCTGAGGGTAAGTAGGAAGGGATATTAGTACTCAGGGGGCCCTCTTGAGAAGGCATAAGCAACAAGTGCCGTGATGTATTACCCAATCAGTGAGAGATGAATAAGACTTGTGTTCCCAATAAGATTAACTTTTGAATTTTATTGAAGTCCACTGTGCAAGAAGAAATAATGTATGTTTTAGATAGAAGTGCTAGGTATGAATTTAAGACACATAGAGTTTTATAAATTGCCCTACTAAAACAGATTACTTGACTTTAAAAGGACCAGCCAGTGTATTTTAAAATGAGAGATTATTAATTAATTGCTTCCATTTTGCCACGGATTCTGTTTGATTTGAAGCTATACTTTATTGTTTTTAAGTTTTTATTTTGAAATAATTTTAGATTTACAGAATGTTGAAAAAATAGTACACAGAGTTCCTGAATACCCTTCACCCAGCTTTCCCCAATGTTAATATCTTACATGAACATAGTATAATTATCAAACCTAGGAAATTAACATTAGTATAATACTATTAAATATCATTAACTAAACTGTAGTTTTTATTAGAATGTTTTCAGTTTTTCCGCTAAGGTCCTTTTTCTGTTCCAGGACACAGTCCACAATTTCATGTTGCCTTTAGTTATTACGTCTCCTTAGTCTCCTCCCAGTACCTGTCTTTTCTTGTCTTTTATGATCTTGGCATTTTTAAAGAGTACTGGTCAGGTATTTTGTAGGGTATCTCTTAGTTTTGGTTTTCTGATGTTTTTCTTCTGTTTAGATGGAGATTGTGCATTTTTGGTAAGAATATTACAGTGAGGCTCTGCCCTTCTCAGCATGTCATATCCGGGGTACCTAGCATTAATAGATCTTATTACCGTTGATGTTAACCTTGTCTGATGAGTTTCCCCACTGTAAAGTTACTAATTCCCCTTTGTAACTCATAAATGTCTTAGAGGAAATACTGTAAACCTATGTGACTTTCCTGCTTATTTTTAAGCTTTAACCTGTTAATTTTAGTATCCATTGGTGGAGCTTGCCTGTAACAGTTACACAGTGAGGTGTTTTTCTAATGATAATTTTATACTTATTTATTCTCCATTTATTAATTGAAATTCTTTTAGAAGGAAAAGCTGTCCCTTCTTCCCCATTTATTTATTCAGTTATTCAGTTATTTAATTTATTTGTATCAGTGTAAGTGTATGGATATTTATTTTATTCTGTGGGTTATAATCTAATATTATGGTTGTTTTTACTTTGTTACTCAAATTGTTCTAACTTTAGCCATTAGGAAATATTTTAGGTTGCCTCTTTTGCCCTTTCCAAATGCTTTTTTGGGCACTCCCTTTCTTTCTCTCACCACAAGATGTTTCAGGCTCATCTAGTATTTTCCCTGCCCTAACCCTGGAATCAACTACTTTTACATGGAACCCCAGTTCCTTTTATTGGAGAATAATATTTAGAAACCAAGACCTTGGAACTAGGTGTGTTCCCTGCCCTGGAATGTCACTGTTTCTGGGCCCTCTCAGCAGACAGGACCAGGAAATATAATATATATACATATACTAACCCATACACACACATGTTATATTTATTTCTGTATCTATCAGTGTGTATATTAAAATCCATGAGTTCACACTAACACATCCAATTCCAGTGCAACAACACAGGGGTCATGCCATCCCTCCCCCTTCCTTATTTGTATGTTATTTCTGTATCTGTATGAGCTTTACTCATGAGTTTATAATGATAACTTCTCCCCTACCCCAGTACCACAGGTTTCAGCATAGCTTTCCCTTCTTGCTTATCTGTAACTTCTTTCTTGGACAATGAGAAACCTGAAGCTTATTATCTAAAATACATTTTACTTATTTGTTTATTTAGTATATTATAGTTTCAGAATTCCTAATCCATATAGCTATGGAAACAAATTTTCTAACTAGAGTATAATATTTGTACAGTTATTTTCATTTTTAGCCATATTAGCCAAAATATTGTTTTTCGAAGTTACTTAGGTTAGTTCTTTTCTTCTTTCCCCTTCAGTGGGCTTATTGTCGGCGCCCCCTACTTAGATTTCCCCAGTGCCAATGGGTGTAGCTGAGACACAGGAAAAATCTGCCTGCCATACTTCTCAGGCTTTTACACTGACTTGGCTGGAGACAGCATGGTCCTCTGGTAAATGTCACCAGGGTAGCAGGCCCTCTGGGGTCCTCTTGGTCCCAGTCCACATTCCTAGCCTGGTTCTAAAGGAGCCTGAGGCTGCCCTTAAGTAATGGAACTTGGGTACTCAGCAGCTTAAATATGACCACAGGATAAAAAGAGGGGAAATGCCGAGCTGGCTTCGCAGTGAGCGGCTCAACCGCAGGAAGCTCCCATCAGCACCCTCAGAATGTGCACTGGCACGAGCCCAGCAGCTGGCTCTGGAGTGTTTGCAGGAAGACTGAATGTTTCCAGGAGTTGCTCGACTTCAGGCTCCTTTAATTTCTGCACTTTTTTATGCTTTGACACTGGATCATATTTGCTCCTGCAAACAATCTCTTAACGTCACCTTAGGACCACACTATTTAACAGAAGACTTTCTGAGAGAAACAGGGCAGTCTCTCATTAAAGCACAAGTTCAGGTGCAGCACTATTCATACATCTTTCCCACACATTTAATTTCTAGGTGTCTTTGTTTTATCAAAAAAAACTATCTTTTATAAAATTTTCTACTTCTATCTAGCCTATCTTATTTTTTCTTTTGATTTTGCAGTGAAATCTCTTGGGGAAGTTCAGCGATCTTCATGTCATTGCTAATTAGCAGAAACGAGGGATTAACTGTGAAATTCTTATACCATTTGGAAAACAGCCTTCATAATTTTGCACCCTATTCTGAAATACATTTCATGTTTTGTTAATGAGATAAGAAAGTCTATGATCTTTCCTGCTTGTGAAAGTTGGAACAGTGAAAGATGACTTGCCACCAACCTAAATCTTTAGCCTATATGGGAACCAAAATTGCTTATTTGGTTGGTTTTTTTCTGTTAGAGAGTAAGATAGTCATGACCCAAAGGAGGCATTGTTACTGTTATATTTGTGACATTGTGCCTTCCAAAAGGCCACCCCAAACTAAACCAAGGGGTCATGGGTATATGTGGAAAACAAGCCTGGATTTTTCTGTGACGAGATGACTAAAACTGTGGTTAAATACCTCATTTATATGCCATGATTCCCTCCTAGGACTGCCTACACACTAGTGAAACAAACCCATTTCTGAACTGAAACACAGCAACCATGCTCTCAGCAATGTTGTCTGTTTGGGGGAAGAAATGAAGGAAATGGCCCTTTGCAAATAAAATTGCAAGAAAGAGAAATGTTGGGTACATAGGTGGAGAATATTGGGATTCGTGTAACTCCCCTCTTAAGTTTATTGCCAAGAGCCATGTGTGGTGTACAATTTACATGCATTATTTACAGCATTATTACATGTTACCTAATATAGCCAACTCTGGAAATTTTTCAAGTAAAATTTTAGGATTAGTAAGGAGGTTGTTTGTTTCATTATTGTATTCTTCCTTACACTCACCCTACAAGTAACCCGGATTTCTTATTCTAACAGAATGGACAGTGAGGACCAAGTTACCAAACCATTGCACTGGTATTTTGCTTTTCAAACATAAAGCCTATTTTTGATCCCACAGGTTCCATTTATGTATATATGATTCTTTTTTCTTTGGAAAAACTAATTAAATTCTACTTTTAAAAAATGAAGACAAGGGACTTCTGGCCAAGATGGAGACATAGGTAGATACACTGTGCCTCCTCACACAACCAAAATTAAGGACAAAAAAATTAGAAATAAAAATCAACCAGAACTGACAGAAAATTGAAATGATACGGAAGTCTGACAACTATTCATCCAGACCAGTAAGAGAGGTGGAGTTGGCAGCCGGTGGAGTCAGCAGCCAGCGGAGAGGGGTCACGGAAGGAAAAAGCAGTGGCTAGTGGACCCAGGTGCACAGGTAGCACCTGGCAGACCTTGGGCTGCAGGGTGGCAACAGGTAGACCCAGTGATGTGCACAAGGTGGCTAGCTGACCAGGTGGTCCCACGTTTGCACTTAGATGAAAGGTGAAAATGGGGAGCGAGACAGACTGCACAACCCAGGGCCCCAGTGTCAGGAAATAAAGCCTAAAAGCACTAATTGAAAACACCAGTGGGGGTTGAGGTGCCGGGAGAGACTCCCAGCCTCATAGGAGAGTTCGTTGGAGAGACCCACAGGGTCCTAGTATGTACACAAGCCTATCCACCCAGGAACGAGCACCAGAAGGGCCCAATTTGCTTGTGGGAAGCAGCAGAAGGGACTGAAACCGTAGAGAGAGCGGAGCAAGCCCCATTGTTCCCTCTCTGACCCCGCCCCCACATACAAAGTGGCTGCCCTGCCCTGTGGAACACCTAAGGCTCTGCCCCTCACTAGGTAACAGGCTCATCAAGAGAAAAAAAAAATGACCCAAACCAAAGAACAGATCAAAGCTCCAGAAGTAATACAACTGACAAAGAGATAGCCAACCTATCAGGTGCACAGTTCAAAGCACTGATGATCAGGATGCTCACAGAATTGGTTGATTTTGGCCTCAAATTAGATGAACAAATGAAGGCTACACTAAGTGAAATGAAGGAAAACGTACAGGGAACAAATAGTGATGGGAGGAAAACTGGGACTCAAATCAATGGAGTGGACAAGAGGAAGAAAGAAACAACCAAACAGAAAAAAATGAGGAAGCAAAAATTCAAAAAAATGGGGAGAGGCTTAGGAACCTCCAGGACATCTTTAAACATCCCAACATCAGAATTATAGGGGTACCAGAAGGGGAAGAGGAAGAGCAACAAGTGGAGAACTTATTTGAACAAATAGTAAAGGAGAACTTCCCCAATCTGGCAAAGGAAATAGACTTCCAGGAAGTCCAGGAAGCTCAGAGAGTCCCAAAGAAGTTGGACCCAAGGAGGAACACACCAAGGCACATCATAATTACATTAGCCAAGATTAAAATGCAGGAGAGAATTCTAGAAGCAGCAAGAGATAAGGGGACCATCACCTACAAAGGAGTTCCCATCAGACCCATCAGACTGTTAGCTGATTTCTCAAAAGAGACCTTACAGGCAAGAAGGGGCTGGAAAGAAGTATTCCAAGTCATGAAAGGCAAGGACCTATATCCAAGTTTACTCTGTCCAGCAAAGCTTTCATTTAGAATGGAAGGGAAGATAAAGTGCTTCTCAGATAAGGTCAAGTTCAAGGAGTTCATCATCACCAAGCCCTTATTATAGGAAATATTAAAGGACTTATCTAAGAAAAAGAAAAAAAAATATGCCAGTAAAAAGACAGCAAACTCACAGATATTAACAACCACACCCAAAACAAAAGCAAACTAAGCAAACAAGTAGAACAGGAACAGAAACACAGAAATGGAGATCACATGGAGGGTTAGCAACAGGGGAGTGGGAGGGGGAGAGAGGGGGGAAAAGGTACAGAGAATAAGTAGCATATACGGTGGGTAGAAAATAGACAGGGGAGGGCAAGAATAGTGTGGGAAAAGTAGAAGCTAAAGAATTATGACATGGACATGAACTAAAGTGGGGGAATGTGGGTGGGGGGGGTGTGTAGGGTGGAGGGGAATGAAGGGGGGAGTGGGACAACTATAATAGCATAATCTATAAAATATATTTTAAAAAATAAAAATAAAAAACTAAGACAAGAACCTTTGACATAAATAAAGTCTACCCTCTAAACTTGTACAAAGTAGAATATCTTTTCCCCCTAAACACTAGACATTTCAGGTGAATATTATAAGGATCTTGGGAACCATACAGGAGAGGAACAAAATAGTATCCCATCACTGTCTTATTGTTAGACTCCCATACAGATGAATCACGTATTTGTCTTACGTATTCTGAGATAGGCTATACTTTTGGCATAGTTTGTGTGTGTGCAGCTGGGGGTGGGGAAAGTGGGCAGGGAGCGGGGATTCGTAGAGTGGAGAAGGTCTAGAAAGGGAAGAAAGGGAAGGAAAGAGAAGGTGATGGGGAGTGTTAGGTCTGCCTTTCCTTTGAAAAAAAAATGTAGTCATGAAAACTGGTCCAGGCTATGTTGCGAAAGGAGCCCCAGCTTAATGAATAGTCAGGTTATAGCTGTGTTACGGTCATTCTGCCTTAAAAGATCCCAGAGTTTTACTCATTAAGAATTTACTGTATGGTGAGACCATGCAATTGCTCTCTAAAATTCTACTTCTAGAAGTGAAGCAGAACTAGCTAATTGCAACAGTACTATTGATTAGAACTTCTTAACAACATTAAGAAGAATTTACAAAATGTTCTTATGTTAGCAATACATATTGATGCTTTTATGGGTCAAATGACACAATGTCTGACGCCTGGGATTTATTTTTAAATACTTCAGAAAAAAAAGTAGGTGGAGGAGAGGTGAAACAAGAGTGCCAAATGTTGATAAATTTTGAAGTTGAGTGAGGGGTTTATTCTTCGGTTCTACTTTTGGATGTGTTTGTTAAATTTCTGTAATGAGCATTTTTTAAGTTTAAAAAAGATAATTTAAATACTGGAGTAAAATGAGCATCACATCTTCTGGGATATAACAAAAGTAGCTTTTTGTCTCTAGCCAATAGACATAGGCAGCATTTCACCCAGCAGTGGTTGTCGAAGTTTAGGCCTCTAGGCTTTTTCACGGAACTCAATAGCATCGAGTCTTAGCACTGCATGCTGAGAGTTGAATGTCTTTTCCCTAATGTGATTAGTTATAGGAACATATGTGGTTGGTGATAGGGGACACAATAATTTCCTCTGTTTTCTTTTGAAAACTATAAAACTCAGGAGTAGGGTGGTTCACAAGGTAGCACTTTTCAGTGTTGCCCCTTCCCGGGGTATTTATTCTGCCGATACATAGGTCCTCCCCTCTCCAACCCCGGAAACCTCATGTGTTCTGTGGGGTCTTTTGCCCAGCTATAGTAGTTCCCAAAAGGAAAAAAGGAGTTGGAGGTTGCTTCCTTATGTAGCAATCCGATGCCTGTTCCTTTTGGCCTGGGAGCCAGGAGGAGTCAGTGAGGGCCCCAGGGAGAGAGTAGCTTGTTCCCTCACATTCGCAGTGGCCAACTCCCCTAGACCACTAGTTGCACCAGTTTTTTCCATTGACAGAGATAAATTGTGAACTTGTTGACATTTGTGTCCTCTTTACAATTCATTGTTTATTTTTCCACAGCAGAGAATTTTCTAGCAATTATCACTGAGCTTTCTGACAAAAGGGAAATAGCTGAGGAATTTTGATGAGTTACCCACTTCATTAATCAGAACAAGCGTCTCTTGTGACAGGGTTAGAATTACAATGAAGATTAGATAGCAAATTGCTGTTCTACCTAAAGTCAATCATTCCCAGTGACAGGAGTGTGATTACACTTCAGGCACAGCTTTCTTGCCAAAACAATGAGGGCAATTCCAGTGCAGGTAATCCATTTGGCAGGTAGAACTGTCATTTCTTCTCTTTAGTGGAATCCTTAATGACCTGATGATGCCTTGTAAAAGATTCTGAGAGGAGAAAAGAATTTCACTTCAAAAGTTTCTAAGTTTCACTTTTTAGTATTTTATTATCAAAGTTATTATGGATGTGTACTTAGGAACAGTCCTTCCCACAGTGACTTTCAGTATTTTATTGACCTGAATCAAGCCCTAATTATCACAATTACTGTGGAAAAAGATGTGGAAGTTAGTAAAAGAATGCATGACTATACAGGGGTGGGTAAAAATAGCTTTACAGTTGTGAGTATGTGAAACTACAGAGTTTATTCTTGTATTATTATTTATTAATTATTATTATTAACCTACTTTTGTCCACCCCTATATTTGAAAATCTGTCAGAAATAAAAACATGGTACAGAAATAACTGAACTAAGTAAGAAATGGAGTCTGAACTCGGTCAGTCTGGCTGTTTGGCTAAGTTAAAACACTACATTCCAGCTTAAGCAGAATGTATTCCTCTTCCAACCCAGTTGTGGCTTTAAATAATAGTTCCGTTTCAAAGAGCTAAAAGATAAAGCACTATTGTAGCTACAGAGTGTAGAACTGAAGAGGAGAAGCAGGCCTGGGAGCAGTAGGAACTCAGTTGGGTAGCAGAAAGGATAAATAGATAATGGCTACGAAAGTGTGCCTCTTCTCGTCCCTTCTACGTAAATCAAAGTGCTTTCATCTCCCAGTGAAGACAGATAATTTTCCTTTCCCAAACGTTTTTCTCTAAGCACATACATGGGAATCCTATTTGCCTGAATAATGTGTGCTGTAAATCAAGAATATCTAAGTGGCTATTCTTGATTCATACTTCTATTTTTTAGTTAAAAGTTTAATGAGATTTTTTTTTTGAGTAGTCAGGGAAAAAACCAATAGCAAGCTGATTTTGAAAAAGCTGCCATTTACAACGACATGGATGGATCTTAATATCATCATGCCAAGTGAAGTAAGTCAGACAGAAAAAGTTAAGAACCATATAATTTCACTCATGTGTGGCATATAAAACTGAAAGCAGCTAGTGAACAAAGCAAGAAAAACAACAAACAAAAACATACACAGACAAAACAGTATAATGGTTACCAGTGGGAAAGGGGTGGGAGGTAGCAAACGGTAAAGGGGGTCAAACACATGATGATGGAAGATTTCAGTTCAGGTGGTGGGCACACAATGCAATATACACATGATGTATCATAGAATTGTGTACTTAAAACCTATATAATCTTATGAACCAATGTCACCCCCAAAAAATTAATTTTAAAAGGTGGGGGCAACATTCACCTTAGGGGGCAGAAAGGAAGGCAATTGCTACATGAGTTTGTCACTTTGCCGATATTAACTTCTGTATATCTGTGCATACAGACCTTTAAAACTGATCATTTTTGGCTTCTGGCCAAGATGGAGGCATAGGTAGATGCACTTTGCCTCCTTGCGCAACCAAAAGAAGGATAACAACAAATTTAAAAATAAAAAAAAACAACCAGAACTGCAGAAAAAAATCAAACTGTATGGAAGTCCAACAACCAGGGAGTTAAAAAAGAAACATTCATCCAGACCGGTAGGAGGGGTGGAGACAAACAGTGAGGGTGGAGGAGACTAGTGGCAAGGTGGCAGCTGGAAAACCAGGCAGTCTCACATTTGCGTGCAGATAAACTGGAAGGAACAACTGGGGAATGAGACAGACCAAGCAACCCAGGGTTCCAGCGTGGGGAAGTAAAGCCTCAAAACATCTGACTGTAAAAACCTGTGGGGGTGGAGGCCCCAGGAGAAACTCCCAGCCTCACAGGAGAGTTTGTTGGAGAGACCCACAGGGTCCTAAAACATACACAAACCAACCCACCTGGGAATCAGCACCAGACAGGCCCACAATACTGCCAGGTGGGTTGCCCCACTCTGGCAGATACCTAAGGCTCCTTCCCTTACTACATAAAAGATGTGCTGAGACAAAAAAAAAAAAAAATTATGGCCCAAATGAAAACAGATCAAAGCTCCAGAAAAAATACAATTAAGCAACGAAGAGATAGTCAACCTATCAGATGCACAGTTCAAAACACTGGTAATCAGGATGCTCACAGAATTGGTTGAGTGTGGTCGCAAAATAGAGGAAAAAGTCAAGGTTATGAAAAGCGAAATAAAGGAAAAGTGTATAGGGAACCAACAGTGAAGGGAAGGAAACTGTGACTCAATCAATGGTTTGGAGCAGAAGAAAGAAATAAACATTCAACCAGAAAATAATGAAAAAACAAGAATTCAAAAATAAATGAGAGGTTTAGGAACCTCTGAGACAACTTTAAACATTACAGCATTCAAATTATAGGGGTGCCAGAAGGAGAAGAGGAAGAACAAGAAATTGAAAACTTCTTTGAAAACATAATGAAGGAGAACTTCCTCAATCTAGCAAAGGAGATAGATTTCCAGGAAGCCCAGGAAGCTCAGAGAGTCCCCAAGAAGTTGAACCTAAGGAAGCACACACCAAGGCACATCATAATTACATTATCCAAGAGTAAAGATAAGGAGAGAATCTTAAAAACAGCAAGAGATAAGGAGACAGTTACCTACAAAGGAGTTCCCATAAGACTGTCAGCTGATTTCTCAAAAGAAACCTTGCAGGCAAGAAGGGTCTGGAAAGAAGTATTCAAAGTCAGGAAAGGCAAGGACCTACACCCAAGATGGCTCTACCCAGCAAAGCTGTCATTTAGAATGGAAGGGCAGATAAAGTGCTTCTCAGATAAGCTCAAGTTAAAGGAGTTCATCATCACCAAGCCCTTATTTTATGAAATGTTAAAGAGACTTATCTAAGAAAAAGAAGATAAAAAATATGAATAGTAAAATGACAACAAACTCAAACTATCAACAACTGAACCTAAAAAAACAAACAAACTAAGCAAACATCTAGAACAGGAACAGATTCACAGAAATAAAGGTTACATGGAGGATTATCAGCAGGCAGGGGAGGGGAGAGAATTACAGAAAAGGTACAGAGAATAAGAAGCATAAATGGTAGGTACAAAATAGATAGGGAGAGGTTAAGAATAGTATAGGAAATGGAGAAGCCAAAGAACTTATATGTATGACCCATGGGCATGAACTAAGGTGGGGTAATGATGGTGGGAGGTAACAGGGTGGAGGGGAATAAAGGGGAGAAAAAAAATGAGACAACTGTAATAGCATAAACAATAAAATATATTTTAAAAAGCTGATTACTTTGCTCTCAAAATCTAAACTTAAGTACTTTTCAAGAAATGTATTAACAGTAGAATTTATCAACTCAAAATTTTCCCCTATATATTCTAGCAGTGCTTTTCTACCCATAGCAAGTTTTGTATTGAATTCTTTCTCTTTCAGTAAAAAAAAAAAAAAAAAAAAAAAAGAATGTGTTTTCCTTTTGAAGTGAGACTTTTTGCCTAAGAGACTAGGGTCATCAGGATGCCAGAATATTCCAGTTTTAGCCTTAGGTGTACCACTAACTTTTTACTTTGTGAATTTAGTTGTTAACTCTTCTCTACTTGAAGTTTAACTTTGTAATGCAAATTATAATGATATGTGCAGTATCCATTTTGTAATGATGGTCTACAGATTAATAAAATAGTACATGTAAGGTGCTTTGAACTTCACAGAGAAAAGGAATGTAGAAATCCAAGAAGGACACTATTAGTAGTGTTGCTGCCAAAGTAGGTTATGTTTGTGCTATTTCATCATTAGAAATACTTTAGGAGTTAAAAATTAAGTCATTCAAGAGGAATGCTTTAAATCTGGTAAATAGAAGATACTTTCTTTTGACTATGGTATACAAGTGAACACTTTTTTTTTTCATGCTGTATTTTGTGGGATAGATAAACAGATAATAATACAAAAGGCATAATCTGCTCAGCCTGGCAGCTGTGGGTTTTCCTTGTTAGGACTGAAGGATATCCTGTATTCAGCAAATCTCCCCCCTCTGTTCTTCTCGTCCTCTCTTCTTCTGCCATCTCTCCCTCCTTCCATGGAATCCGAGGTAAAAGTCCAGGAAATGTGCCCTCATTTGACATAACAGAAAGGGAATAATGGCTTTTTTAAGTTTTATGTGGTTTCTCCTGATGGGAAATAAAGATTTTGTAGTTTGATTAAATGGGACTATGACTGGTTTCCTACATAGAAAATATTTCTGGCTAAATAGCCCATTTCTAAAATTCTAGCATAATGTCCCTCATATTACAGATCTTTTAATTTATATATTTTCTCTCCCTATGACGCCTCAAAATCTATATCTTAAACAACTTTGTTCAGAGTCCCAAATTCAAATACAGAGGTGAATGCTTAGTAAATGTTGAAACAGTGAATGATAAGTCTTTTTGTAGAGAAATAAGCAGTGTAAATCAGGCTGACCTTGGTTAGGCTACCAAGTTCTTGATGTAGGTCATCAGCCATCCCTCATCCCTCCCACAAAGGCACTTCTTATGAGGTCATTTTCTATTGTTTAGTGCTTCCCACCTTGGTACCACTCCCAGATTTGCCATTCCCATTTATGGGACCCTGTCTCTTCCATTCAGAGAATGATGGCTCGCGGTCTAGTGGAAGCTGGTAAACACATGATTATCATATAGTGCGTGAGTGTCTTGACTGAAGAAAGTGTAGATTGCTCTGGAATACAGTGGAAAAGGGCTGACGTTTGGGAGAGTAGTTGGGAACGGGAGGGCTCCCTAAGAGAGGTGACTCCTGAAGTAGTCAGGCAGAGAGAGGGAAGAAAAGGATGGAGAATTAGGATGACTGTAGATGGAAAAGTGTGAAACAGTATGGTTGGTGCAAGGCCAAGAGATGAAAGTAATTTGGTGAACTAGGAACATTAAGTCTGCTGTGAAGATACAAGACATACTCGTAGATCAGGACTGGATCTCAGAAATATTCTAAGGCTAAGGCCAGAGTGCTTCTCCAGGATGTCCTTAGGATCAGTAAACCTTGTCTTATTTGCTGTCACATGCACATAGTGGAAGATAGCAAGCGTCCTGAGTGTCTAGGCCTGTTCAGCCAAGGCCCTAACACAGTTAGTAGTAGCTCAGCTAAAGCTGTTGTTTTTACCTCTCTTGTTCCCAGAGACCAGAGGACCCATTCCATCCTTATGGAATCTCCCATGTTTGTTTGTGCAGGACATTGGCAGAGTCAGTAACAGGAATGAACGAAATGGCTGGTATTTTAAGCTCCCAGACACCCTGCAGGGGAGATCCTGTTGGAAGCAAGCCTTTCAGGCCTCCCAAACAAGCCCTTTAACTTCGATCCTAGATGGGACTGTTACCCCAGCTCCCATAGGACTGGGGCCTTAACAATGAGGATTGAATATTTTAGTTTGCCGCAAAGCTAAGAGTGTTGCAGTTTCATGACTTGAATATTTCTCGTCATTATTAGCATAACGCAGTTGTGCCCGGTGTCCTTCCATCAGGACAATGGTTCCTGCTTTTGTTAGAGAGAGTGTGAGGGGGGAGTCTGGGGAAGGATTGTAGTTCATATTAGAAACACTGGCACTGATCAGTGATGATTTTCCAAATTTTCCATTGTAGTGTCAAAAACGCTATTTCTCTGCCTGGCACAAGCTGCTGCTTGATCACAAGATTAAGCTGGGGAAAGCTGGGACCCTTTCTGACTGGAAGTTTCAGCTGAAGGTCCTGAGGGCCTGGAGAGACTACACAAGATCTCAGAAACTGCAGCGGGAGACACAGGCCATGGAGAATGACCTTAGGGAAGAAAACAGGTACCATCTTTGTACCGTGGAAACCCCTTTAGCATGTTTAGGACAGCTTTCCTCCTGAAGAATCCAGAAATGGACTCCAAAAGTGCTGTGCTGTTCATTGGAATCATCTCATCTGCTTATAAATGTGGTAATCACTGTTTTCCTGTGTTTCATTCCAAACTAGGAAAATTTAACTGAAAACTATAAGTACAAAATGATTTGATTAACATGTACTAATGTGCATGCTTTCCTTTTTTAAAGGAAGCGAATATTGTGCTTTTTCCCTTGTCCTCTGATGTAGTAGTGTTGCACTTGGACCATTTTACAATTCAAAAGACAGAGTTTGGTTTGTATGCCAGTAATTCACATTCGTAGAAATCACTGTCTGCACTTCGAATATTAATTAGGGACACAGGGAACCTCAATCTGAGAGGGCAGACCTGCCAAGAGTGATTCCTCCCGTTCCCCCATCTTATGTTCCTCATCTTATACAGAGGTTTTGACACCTTTGTATCAACTCCCTCATAGTCTTGTGAATGACAGAATTTGCCTTCAAATAAAACTTTCTTTGCTTCATCATCTTAAAATTAAATACATTTTGTTCTTTTCATTCCAAATTTAACTTCGCATTCTTGAACCAAAATCATAAATTTAGAAGGAACCATTTATTTACTTGGGAGAGGGCAGTTCATGTTTTTATGTTTGCTCACTTCTCTACCAGCAACTCCGTACTCCTTCAGGGTGACAGATTAAACAAATGGTATGTGAAAGCATTGTTATGTGGAAGAGAGCAGCCCCCGCCCCGGAGTTGCACAGCCTTGTGACAGCACTGGGCCCTGGGGACGACACAGAGGAGAGTGATATATGGCCCCTTGTCCTCCAAGAGCTCTCTATTTTGTGGGAAAAACAAGATCTGGAAACAGTAGTGATGTTGAGTATCATTATAAACTGTATAATGCATCCCCTTCTGAGGAGACCTTAGCAGAGGGAAAGAGAGGCTTTATCAAGGAGCTGGGTCCTGAGCTGGGCTCTGCATGGTAAGTAGGATGTTCCTAGTGCAAATGGGGAGACAAGGTGGTGGCATGGAGTGTCGCCATCCCGACAGGCTGGAGACTATCAAATGTGTGGTTGTAAAGTTCATCGACTTGCAAAGGGCCTTTAATGCCAGGACAAGGAGTTTAGTTATTCTTTTGTAAATAAAGATAAATTCCTGAAGGTTTTTAAGCAGAAGGACGACTTAGTCAATTTTACTTTCTACAGTATACTGGGAGAAATCTTCATTTTAAAAAAAAAAGGTCAACATAGAGAACTCTTCCATAATTCATTTCTAAGTTCTCAGGACCTAGTGACTGATGTAAGGGATGGGATGACAGTGTAACTGAAGAAGCAGTGGCTGAGAAAGGGTCTGCTGGACAGCGAAGGGGGCGTGGCGGTGCGGTGACAGGGAGGCAGCGTGAGTGCGGGCCTGACGGGAGTAGACACTGAGATGTTCAAGTCAGAAGTGGCCTCTGACATTTACACGCCAGAAGAAACTTGTAGAAAAAAATCTAAAGAACTAGATATGCCATTCCAATTAAACTGTTTTATGTAAAAACACTAAAAGGGGATTTCATAATAACATAATGTGCCATTTTTAAGATCTCAGAACTTTCTGTCTCATATCTGTGAATTATTTTCAGGTATCTATTTTTAAATGTTCAGAATGGGTACTACATTTTTTAAAACTGCAAGAGATAGAAAATATTTAACTTATAATAATTTTTTACTATAATACTTTGGAGCAGACATACCTTAGAGCAGAAATGCTCTAATCCAGCCTCTCATTTTACAGACACTGTAAGGAAGGCCCAAAAGGGAAGCCGTCATCCCAAGGTCGTGGAGTCAAGAGCAGCCAGCCCAGAGCTAGGTCCTCACCTTTTTGATTCTGAGCCCGATACTTTTCCCTGTACCATCCAGCTCCTGTGTTCGGTGGCATCTGGGTGATGGTCCTCCAAGACAACCATGTTTGTCAGTCATATTGTAATTTACTCATAGATGGTTTCAGAAAAGAGCAGCGATTTACAAATGATGTCATGCTAAAAACATGAGAAGAAAGGATCTATTAAACATAAACCACACGTTGCTGCTTTTCTACAAATCCCTGGCTTTCTGCATCTTGTTCTTTGTTCTAGAAATTGGTTTAGGATATTAAGTTGGGAGATATTGTTCAAAGAAGGTTGGGATATTAATGGTGGGGGAAAAGCTCAAAGGTAGTTGCTGGAAGCAGAAACCAAGAAATGTCAGTGGGATTGAGGGTGTCAGTCCCCGTTTCTACAGCACTTTTGTTCATCATGTTGGACCGCCCTTCCCCCATGCTGACCTGGGTATCCAGGTCAGAGGCCAGAAACTGAAGGGCATCTGAAGCTGGTAAAATTCCTGATGTGTCTGTCAGAGAGGCAGGAGGACAAGACTCACATCATCTGGCTCACTTTAAAGCTCTAAAACAGAATTATCTTCTACTTTTTCTTTGAGGGGCGCCTGCTGCATTATTGAATGTGTAAGCTTTTTCCCTTCCTATTCTTGCATTTGCATCATTGATGTTTTTGTGTTCTGCATCAGATCTCAGCACCAATCAGATCACTAGTATGTGGTTATTTATTTCTCATTTCTCACTTTAAAAAATTTCCACTGTCTAGATATCTAGAATCGTCCTGAGGTAGTATTACTGACTTACATGAGAATTTGTTTTCTATTTTTCAGGTTCTTTTATTAAAGATTCCTATAGGACAGGTAGTATAGGGCTTTTTTGGCTGGGGTGGTGGGTGGTAACATCATTTTGAGGAGGAATCTGAAGCTTAGAAACTCTTGGTCACTACCCAGTGTCCCTTGTACAGTGACTCCTCTGACTTCTTCATTCTGTAACACACACCAACAGCTAAGTGTCATTTGAGGTGTTGTTCTAAGCATCATGGTTCATATTTAAATTTCTATTTAAATCTTTTATAAGGTTTAAATAGAAACCTTATTCTTTTACATGCATAAAAGAATATATTTTATATTCTTTGGTCTTTAGAGACAGCCTTTGTCTTCATGCAGTTATATAATTGTGATGATCAATTTATAAATTTATGTACTCTTGCCAGGAATTCCCTGATTGTGGTTTGGAAGCATATTGGGACAGGATATTTTCTGTGTGGGGATGCTGTCCTTCATTTTATGATTATCTGGGAACTATGTCTGAAACCATTTCTTTGGGTTAGTATACCCAAGCAAATCACATCTGGTTGAGCTTTTAAGAAATTTAAGTGATTCTTCATTTTCAGAAATACTTATGTCTTTTGGTATCATCTTTTTAAAAGTATAGAAATTGGCTTATCTGGAATATTGTCACTCTGCTAAAGTGAATTGCAAGGGTGCAGGAGCAGAAGCCACCTGGTCTCTGGGTCCCTGGCTTCGATTTCTGCCCTTCCACCTCAATGCAGAAATATAGATTATTAAATGGATATTCAAGATGCCCACATAACCATTGCAGAGTGGGCTCAAGCACTATAGTGAACATGCATTTTTTTACCTATTTTCTTACTGTTTAGTGTTTTTGTTATACTTACAAAAATATTTTTCTCTTTGCCTTTTTATAGTGTCCAAATAATTCCTTCCCTGACAGTCAAAACCTCAGTGTTGTTTGACTGTTTACACTGTAAAAACATGAAAATAGCACATCGGGTAATGCGTACTCCTCCTTTCTGAGCAGATTCATGTAAATCGAATTTCACAGTAATCAGAACAATATACATCCTCTGTTCTGTGAAAATTTATGATTTTCACTTAAATAAAGTGCTGTAGAGTTTTGGGGGCTTTGTTCTTACTTGTGTTGCTACCTGACTTATAATTCTTATTTCCTCTATAATTTTTATTTCAAGGTTATACAGTCTCATATTAGATACTTATTTTATTTTCTTTTAAATATTTTCTTTATTTATTTTTAGACAGAGGGAAGAGAAGAGAGAAAGAGGGAAAGAAACATCAATGTGTGGTTGCCTCCTGCACACCCCTTACTGGGGACCTGGCCTGCAACCCACCCATGTGCCCTGACTGGGAATAGATCCTGCAGCTCTTTTGTTTGCAGACTGGTGCTCAGTACACTGAGCCACACCAGCCAGGGCTGGATACTTATTTTCATCAAAGTAAAATAATATACAAATGTCTATTCCACCTCTATTGTACTTTCATTACAAAAACCATCAGTCACCAAGTACTTATTGAATACCTATTATTAATTTATTTAAAAGAAGCAATTAAATATAATAAAAAATGCTGTTAGCAGAGGTGGTGTTAGTGTTTATCCTGAAATTCATTATTTCAGTCACCTTTACTCTCACTAATTGGTTGTTTCACCCACTTCTGACACAGATTACAGGCTGTGACTCTAGAGTAGTCTTTTTCAGACTAAGGGTTTTAACCCAGTAGTGGGTGCTGAAATCAGGCTCAAGATGAGCTAATGTGTTTTAAAGAAATAGAACATATTAGAACAGAAATAACCAAGCACATCTCTGGTAACAGAGTAAATACTGTTTGGTGAAACTTTTGTTTCAGTTACATATAGTTTTTCTTCATACACCCACATGTAAACTTTTACATAAGGAACACAGTGTAACATTTTTTCTTACTGTAGGTGGCAATTAAAAAGGCTTAAGAATCACTTAAGTGCCCCAGCATGTGTGGCTCAGTGCATTGAGCACTGGCCTGAGAACCAGAGGGTTGCTGGTTCAATTTCCAGTCGGAGCACATGCCTGGGTTGCGGGCCAGGTTCCTTGATATGGGGTGTGCAAGAGGCAACCAAACATTGATGTTTCTATCCCTCTCTTTCTCCCTCCCTTCCCCTCTGCCTAAAAATAAATAAATAAAATATCTTTTTTTAAAAAAAGAGTTGTTTAAGTATTTAAGAACTATAAAAATGTTCTTCTGACACATTGACTTAAAAACTGTATGACTTCTATTTTGTTATGACCCCCAAAAGTCCATGAGGAGAGTTAAGCAGCTTTTTTTTTTTAACAGAAATGGATATGTGAATAGTGTTATAGAGAACTTATTTGATTTTCCTTTACAAGATAAAATCAAGTAGGTATCTAAACAATATTGGGTTTTAAACTTCTAAACTGACCCGTTTGGGATGAGACATAATTTCCAAGCTCTATGCCTCATTTCTTCAGGGACAGTAACCATCCGGGCATGGATAGAGCTCAGGGAACTGTGCACTTGAATTCTCAACTGGCCACTTCCAGAGTGCCTCCTAATGGAAATCCCCTGTGGGAAGGGAACGCAGCTGGCAGTTTATAACTCCGCTCAGTCACATCCCGTCACGTTCATGAAGTGTCCAGGGATCAAAGGAGCTCTTCCGTAGGGAGTGAATGCACTGGGACAGCCCCTACCAGACTGCGAATGAGTTCCCTGAGAGCAAGTGCCTGTCTCTGCCTTTCACACGTGTCTGGTGTTTGGCAATTATCTTCACAAGGCCATCCTTCATTCACTTAGTGTTCAGGTCTGTAAATGAGCCCTTCCTTTTAGGGAACCTTTCCCTGATCAGGTCCTCCTTCCCTAAGATCTACCTTCATAGTTTCATGTTGACTTTTATAAGTTTTATACTTAATGATTGACAATTCGCTTGTTTTGTTCCTTTCCTTTTCTCCCAATCTTCTATCTTCCTCAGATTTCCAAGCATAGCTGGATGTCTCCCTCATGCATTCATGTTTTAAAAAGTAGTTCTTTATATACCTATTCTTCTTGCTATTTCCCCTCCAAAAGCCCTCATAAACTATTTTATGGTATCAAAAAATGTGATATCTTTGTGACATGATAGAACAGAACTGTCACTCTTTCTTCTGAGGTAATGTGTTGAGGTGCCAACGCCTTCTGTGAGCACACCCTATCCACCGGGGAATTTTATAAAGTAATTCCATTTAGCTTAGATAAAAAAATAAGCTGGAGCTAAGTGGAGCATTTCTGGGACTCCTCTGGACTTGTGTTCCATTTATGTTACCAAGTAACAAGTTGTCAATGGCTTCTTTTTTTAACGAAAGTGCTTTGTTGCTTAGAAAACACCAACTAGCCGCTGAGTACAACCGGAAACAAGTTCTCCGACACCACCTTACAGAATGGCAGCATTGGCATCGTGCAGAGATCCTGAAGCGAGAGCTGGCTCTAACAAAGGGGGAAACAAGGAAGAAAATGAATGAATTGTTGCAGGCAGTATCACTAGGGAAACTCAGTGCAAATGGGTCATCAGGCATCAGTCCACTTGAGGATGGAACAGCTATGGAGGAGCCACCTGTAGGAGAGGTACACTGTGTTTCTTTTGCTTGGTCTTCCTGCTTATTAATCACTTGGTTTTGAGCTGGTGCGTGGGTAGCTTGGGCTGTTAGCCACTGTCAGATGGCCTAGGCAAGGCCATCTGACAGATGAGAACTGCTGTAATGCCCAAAGGTTAACTAACTTTCAGTCAGCGTTCATTTTCTTGAACTGAATCTTCTTTTTATGATCATGTATAAACTGTGGTGTACCTGAAACTTAGTAGGAAGTTAACACAGGGAATTTAAAACTACTGGGAGAAAGACTCCTTTGGGAACAGATAATAGAAAGTGTTGTCTCCTCGCTTGTGAACTCTTATTTGATCATCAAACATTTCTTTCCTAAGTGAGCCTTGTGACTTATAAGAGGGGAATGTTTAAGTGTTTATTTTTCTAGTGAGAAAAATAATATATATTAATTGTAGCAATTTAGTAGGAGAAAATGACAGAGGAAAAAAAGTAGCCTATAATTTCATCATTTGAGGCTAACCACCAATAATGTTGAAGTATCGGCATCTTGTCTTTTCTCTCTTCGGGCATATGCAAATTTTTCTCTTCATTATTTTATTTAGCTTTAATCCTTTCTTCTGTCAAGTCATTGAGGGCATTAGTCTGCCTTAATACAGGAAAAGGAAAGCCATGTATCTTTCTTCTTAATAATAATGTAATTTTTTAACATGAGAATTTTTTTTTATGTCAATAAATCTACAACGGTGGTTCTCAGCTGAGAGTGTACTGCAGAATCAGACCACTAATTCAGAGTCTCTGGGGGTGGAGCACCTGTATGTTTTTCAAGTTCCACAGGTGAACCTGATGAATGCCCCCTGGTTAAGGACTACCAAGTTCTGTGCCATCATATCGTAATGGCTGCATGATACTCTGTCATGAACTGTAAGCTAGACTCTGTTTACTTCCTTCTCTGTTGCAGGACATTGAAGTTGTTAACAGTTTGCCACTATTGCAGACAAAGCTTCATTGGTCACCCTTGTAGCTAAATCTTTGCACGCATCTGTAATGCTTTAGTTTGGATTAAATGCCTAAAAATAGAATGCACATTCTAAAGACTATTACCGAATTGTCATCCCAGAAAGACTACACCAAAGAAGCACTTATTTTCCTACCTGATAACATATTTTTCATTTTTTACTAAGTTAACAGGGAAAATATTTTCATCTTATTACTTAAACATTCTCAGATCTTTAAAATTACTACTGAGGTTAAACATTTTTTGCATTGGAGAGATATATATATATGTGCACGTATATATATAATATGAAAATGGATATAGTACGATAGATATATTGTGACTGGTCTCTTCATGCCCTTTGTCCATTTTTCTACTTGGTTATGTATCTTTTTCTTATTTATAAGAGCTCTGAAAAAAAAAAAGGAGCTCTGTATATTTTTAAAAGTGTTTGTTGTCTTTATTATATATTTTGCATGTTTTTCATTCTGTCATTCGTATTTTTGGTTTATTTATGGTGTTGGGTATGGTACTATACACAGTCAGGTTTTTAGTAAAGGCCATCATACCAGGTTTTGCCTTTCATAATTGCACTTGTGTTTGAGGAGCCTTTCAGAGGAGGTCCTGCGTGCTCGTCTCCACCCCAGGCCCCCCTCCCCACGTAATGCTGCCAAGTACTTAACTCAGCTGTGCGAAGTTACACTGGGCACTAGAGGGTCCTGGCCTTGCTTTTTACCCTGGCTGCTGCTAGCAAGCAGCTGGTTTAATTTAACCTTCAGCAAAAGGGGATCATGAGGATGCTTATTGGCACTTATGTAACATTTTGGTCCCTTCCCCTAGGCAATTTATCTACCTTTATGTCAGTCAGATAAATTTGTTTCCACTGAGACCCAGGAGAGTCTTCTATCTTAGGAAATAGCTACGCGGAACCTTTTACCTTACAAAGGTCCACCATTATTATCTTTAAATGAAAAAAGAAGTCAGCAGAAAGCATTTTTTCCCGTGTAAAATGGAAAAATTGCTAAATATACGTATATAATTTAGACTCAAGAAAAAAGGCCTCCAAATCTCTGAAATCAAAAACAAAAGAATTTATCAGGAAAGGATAATATTGTAAAAAAAGAATAGAGCAAATGAAAATACAGGATTATATAGACTCTGTAGGTTACTAGATAAACTGTAATCTTTTCTAGAGTATAGAGCCTAACATGAACAAATGAAAATATAAAATCTTTACTTAGATGTTCATTAGTTACACAATCATAGGAATTCATGTACTACAAGCACGTATATTATACCTTGGAATTTTTCAGAATTACCATTTAGCTAATAGGTGATTTTCTCTAATTAGCCATACTGTTCAGTTCTGTTCTGTCAAGTACAATCTGTACCAGTAAGCTTTTCTTTCTTTCTCTATTTTCACCTGAAAAAGTTACTGTGATCCAAAAGAAATCTTGTTGCTATACTCAAGGCTTTTACAGCCTTGCTGGGTTAATAATATATTATTACCACAAAGTTTAGAAGGGCATAAGACGTGTACCCCCCTTGATGCTGAATGACTTAAGCAGGTGTTGTTATGAAGAAATGTCCACTGACATTTCTGAAGTAGGTTATTTTGAAAAGTATTTAACATGTCAGAGTTTTCACATATCACTACTTTCACTTTAGCTGAATCTACAGAAATATTTCCATCATCATGAAAAATATCTTTGAGTACCCAAGTATGACACCCTGTTAGAGATAGAATCTTCTAAGACACATAAGACAGTTCACAGTATTTTTCTCTTTGTACCACTGCAGATGGAAGAATCAAAACTGGCTAGACCTTAGACCATGGCATCATACCATGCTAGAAGAGACATTTTAACTATGGCATTATTTTGGGCAGAATAAATTTTTCAGATTAAAAATTCTGTTCCTTTCCCTCTGTATAGAACTTGTATCACCTCAGTCTGTTAAATGAGATTTAAATGATAAAGCTTTGCAAACTATTAAGCCATATGCTAACATAAAATACTGTTAGGTAACATTATTCTTATGTAATGCAGATATTAGTCTGTTGGTCCTGGGTTTGCCAATATTTTTCACATATAACTTGTTTGAGAATAGCTGGAGTCTATAAACTTTAATCTAGTCCTTAATCCTGAAATAAATACTATGAATTTAATTTACTGGTGGTAAGAGAGTCATTGAAAGGACTATTATTAAAGAGTTATTATTATTATTAAACAGCTATTATAAAGAGCTATCATTAATTAGTAAAGGTATTCCTTAGTTTTCTAACATTCTTGAGAAATAATATATCCTTTGCTACAAAATTTTCAATTTTCTGCAAAATTCAGTGATAATTCATGTAGATTAAAATTCCTATGATATATATCTGGAGTGTCTTGCCTAATTCACAAATGAACTATCCCAACTAGAAAATTATAACAGCACATTGTCCTGGCCCATGTCAGTCAGTGGTCCATACAGCTGTAGCCACCCTCCCACCCGGTTTTCCTGGCCAGCAGAGCACATTCTCAAAGTGGCTCTGGAGCTGAGGCTGGTAGCCTCTGAGGTAGCCAGGCCAGGAGCACAGGGCAACTCTGGCTGGGGTGCAGGGCAACTGTGCTGTTGAACAGAGCAATGCTGACTAGATAGATGAAGTTGGCTCTTGTCAGTGCAGTCCTTTCACCAGCTGAGCTATATACCATCTCCTTCTCTCTCAGGTGACTGCCATACCCTCTTTGTGGGAAAAGCCTCCCTCAGGGAGCAGTGGTTGTATGCCTAGCCCCCACCTGGGCAAACCAACAGACAGCATCTTACAAGTTTCCCTCCAGAATGTCCGTCTGAACACATCTGACAACAAGCCTCACAAAACCCTGGATGTTGAGCCCTCCCCACAGCCTGACAGCAACGAGAAGCTCAGAACCACCAGCCAGAAAGCAAAACCCATTTACATGAGTCATTTCCACAACCGCCATGCCTTCCAGCAACAGCTGATTGAGAAGCAAAAGAAGAAACTTCAGGAACAGCACAAAACGATTCTGGAACTGAAGGAAAGCCAGCGGCTGGCGAAGGCTCGGTGGGCAGCAGAGCGTGATGCAGCACTCATTGAGGTGCAGAGCTGCCCGCTGTCAAACCCCAAAGAAGAACCAAAGAGAACTTGCAAGGCACTTTCAAAGTATGTCCATTGTGTCGGAACACTCCCTGGACTCATTATTTGGAGTTTTCTGCTTTGCGGTGGATGGGTTTCTAGCCTGTGCCTAACTTCCAGGCTCCGCGGCCTGTCCTTTCACTGTGCACTCTGAGACCAGAGAAACCCAGGCACTGTGACTGGGCCATGAGAGATATGAATAGGTATTTAAGACAAGTGGCTGCCTGTAAGGACCCACTTATACAATTAGCATTTGTATTGTAGCTGCCTTTGTCTAAGGAGCCCTGGTAAAAGAGAAAAATACTTACTTGCTCTAACTTGATTCATGGGTTTCTGATTTTATTTAGTGCCAAGGAACCAGGTTAGACAATATCAGGTCCAAATGGAGCAGTCCCTGAGGCTGGCCAATTATCTAACCTAAATTTATTGTTGTTTTGGATAAAAGTAAATATCTTGGAGCCTGGAATAAGATCCAAATTTCTAATAACCCATTTAACATGGTTTCAGACATGCACTCGATATGTGTGATAAATGGTAGGATAAGAAATGGGCAACACCTACTGATTTGAAGTAGCAGGACGAGAATCAGAGCACCTGACTGACTCTGCAGATTTGGGCCAGTCACTCAGCCTTTCCCTGCCAGTTTCGCTAGTGGGTGTAGTAATGCATAGTTCTCTCAGAGAGGAAGGATTAATTAGGGTTTTTAAAATTCTTTGAGTTCCTCAGGTGCAAAGGCTTTGAATGAAGCTGGTTATGGGTCTGAATTCTTTTTCCCCCCTTCCAGTGCATCTGTTGCCTCCCCTGGGACCGAAGGTGGTAGAAGTAACTCCTACAATGATCTTTCTGGACCCAGAAGGAGCCCAAAGAAGCTGATGACACCCCATCCCATTCTTAAAGGCAGGGCCGTCTTGGTTTGGCCTTGGTGGTGGTTATCTTCCCTGTGGAGTAGAATGTGCTAGGACTGAAATCTGACAACTCTTGGGTTTTGAGGTTTGGCAAAACCTGGTCAGTCTGAGGGGGGTAGACATGTGAGAGGTGGAATGCACCAGAGAGCTCCAGGACTTTTCCCTGCCTCTCCGGCCAAGCTTTTTGGCCTCTCCAGCCAATACCAAAGAATCAGTGCTAAGGGGTTTATAATTTTCCTGTAACTTAAGATTTGTATTGTGATAAAAAATAATGGGACAAATATACATGTGCGGAAACTCTGAGTAGCTGCTAAGAATAAACACTGACAAAGATCACCTATCATTGTACTTCATTAACATTAAAATATCGATTAGTTCACAGCAGTTTACATCAAGTTAGTACATCATTTTATAATGAGTTGTGCCTTGATGATAGGCTTTTAGTCATGAAATTTATAAACCTGTTTTATAGGATTTTTGATAACATAGAAATTGTTATTTAAACCAAATAATACTATGAGAAGAAAAGCACTCTTCAGAACCCACCTAATGAATCTGCTAATTGTTTTCACTGCAGTCACACACTGTACATATGTCTGTATGTGGTGGTAGGCACTTTGACAATTATATTGTGTTTGGTAAATCTGATTTTTCTACTGGGGCAAGATTGCTGCCCCAACAAGGACTGACGTCATCCGAATGACACCGTACCTAAAGCTCACTCCTGTTAGTGAAGAAATGAGCAGTCTCCATTGACTCTGCCAGGACAGCAGTTTATGCCATCTCTGTCCACCACTGAGGATAATAAAAAAAATGGCCAGGCTACTTTTCAAGTCGCCTTTGATGACCAGCTCCAGAAGAGAAGAGGAAGGGCACATGACCAGAGACTGCTTCTCAGAGCTCTCTCACTTTATTCCATTCTGCCTCCTTAAAGACAGTCTCACTCCCGCTGTCTGTGACGCCCCCACTGTTCTTTCTCCAGCAAAGCAGACACTTAGTATCTATAAGACATAGCCTTGTGAGTTGTTGTTTTTTTATTAATCTTTAAAACTTGGAGTTAAATTTTCTCCACCTGTAACACGGCACAAGGAATAGAAAGTAGATATTGGCTGACTTAGGTGAGCAGAGCTTGGTACTCCTCCCACTCATGCTCCTGTTTCTGGGAAAGTCAGACTGATGGCAATCATTGCATCAGACCATCTTGCGCGTTTGCTTCTCTTGGACCAATATTTAATAGACTGTTAAGAACAGGAGTCTGACACTCAGATTCATTCAGATGCCAGTCCTCCCAGCGCTTAGTACATTTCCATTTTCTGCCCATCTGGATATCCAGGCCTTAAAAATAAATTAAAATATATTCATTGTGACCCTAAACTTTATTTGTGCTTGTTCTTATTACGTATACAGACATCTGTATAGCAATTTAGGAAAAATTAGGATCAATGCAATTTCAGGAATAATTCTATTCTTGAAGTACTTGTTAGAGATAAGTGAAGTTTTATACATTCATTAAAGGAATTATCAAATTAAAATTCTGGTTTCTGGGTTTCATATACTAAAAGTATCATCAGCACATTATCTTATTTAAACCAGTAAACTGTTATTCTAATAGAAATGTAAATTAAAATGTAATCTGCAAATTGTTCATCATTGCTGAGGAAGGGATTATAGTTCTTTAACCTTTAGAGAATATATACTCCTAAAATTTATATATTTATATTTTATATACATTTTATACATATATATTTCTGAGATTATGAACACTCAATTTATAAGAAAACCTTAATGACACCAAATTTTACTAAAAATAGAGACATTTGTTTTGCAGTGTTCCGTATATTTTTGATATTGGAACTCTTACTATTTTCTAGCTATGGAAGAGAGAGCAGCTCAGCGAGCTGAACGTAGGCGGATCTTGGCAGAGAAGAAGAAAAAACAAGAAGAGGATAAATTGGTAATAAACCAAGAATACACACTGAGGCAAGAAAAAGGATTTGCATAGGTCTTTATTAAAAAATTAAACCTAGCTTGTTTAAGCCTAATGAGACAATAGAGTTAAACCAACTTTGGTGATAGCTTTTTGCCTACAGTCCTGAACCCTGTGACAATTTTAGAAAAATGAGGGGGAGAAAGCACGATGTTGATCATTAGTATAGCAGCAAATGTTGCAAAAGTTGATGGGAACTAGCAAATTGGAAGATTTACACATAACCAAGACTAATGTGTTACAGGTAGATGTTCTCCTGACAAGTTTGCAAAGGTCTTTTGAAGTTTTTTGAAGTTTTGACTTGGATTGTCAGAAGTAAATTTTGTGCCTACTAAGAAAAAATAGATGATACTAACAGGTTTGAAGGGTTTTTGGTGAAATGAAAGAAAAAAATTTCCCATACTATATATAGTTCAGACTTAGTATTTCACAGATGAAAATAAGAACTAGAAAATAATCCTTTATGATAAAAAAAGTTAATGATCTTATTCATGCTTAGTCTCATCTTCCCAAGGAGAAGAGGATTCCTTGGAGAAACTTTCAAGTTATACAACTGACCACTTGTTTGGATTTTTTACTTTTATCACAAAGAGCAAAATTTTTCCAGAGACAGGGTGGATACCTTGGTAGATACTTAACTTTGCTCAGCCTCAACTTAAAAGATCATATTTCTGTATGAATTGAGGGTTCTGATTTTTACAAATTCTGGTCTTGATCAGGCCCAGTTAAAGGCCCAAGAGGAGGAGCGTCAGAAGAGAGAGGCAGAAGAAAAGGAGGCTCAGCTTGAGAAAAAACGAGAAGAGAAGAGACTGAAGAAAATGGTTAGTAATGTGTGTCTGTCTGGTCAGCTGCCTGTCTCTTGAGCCCGCTTGTGTGCAGTTCGATGGCCCTGTGCACTTCCCCCTCCTCAGAACTTCTGTCTAGAACACTCTTTTCCTACCACCATCCTTTTTCTCTATTTTGTGAAAACCCTCTCATTCATTACATCTTAGATCAATATGACTTCTTCCAGATTAGCCATTCCTGCCTTGCCCTACCCTTCTTTCCACCCAAGGTTAGGTTAGATCTCTCTCTCTCTGCCTCTGAATATACTTCCTTCAAAGCATTACCAGGGCTTTAATTATGCATTTATTCTGTGGTTGTTTTATTTATGTCTGCATCTCCAACTAAGCTGTAATCTCCATAAGAGTAGAGGGTGTAGTCTGATGTTGCTTACTATTGTATTGGCTAGCAGTGTGCTGAGCATACTAGGAACTCAGCAAATGTGTTGAATGAAAGAATAATGAACAATGGAAGGAAATACACACAGAATAAATGTGAGGTAAAACTCTTATTTTCAAGGTTATTAAATTCTAGTTGGAAAGATAAGGCCTTAAAGTACAAACCTGTCAGAGACGGGGCAGTACAGCCTATGCTGTTTTGTGCGTCACAGACCAGAAGAGATCAACAGGGTCATGCAAGGCAAGGTCTGTGAAGATTTTGGAGACATTAGAGGCATTTTCATAGAAAAGAGTTTTGAACTGAAAATTGTATTAGGGTTCTCCAGAGAAACAGAATGAATAAGATATATGTGTATATAAATATATATACTATAGGAAGAGATTTGTATAAGGAATTGGCTCACATGAAAGCTGAGAAGTCCCACAATCTGCCACCCAGAAGCTGGAGACCCAGGAAAGCCAGTGATATGATTCCAGTCCACAGGCAGGAGACCAATGTCCCAGCTCAAGCAGGCAGGCAGCAGAAGAGGGCAGATTCCTCCTCTTTCTGCCTTATTGTCCTATTCGGGCTCTTAAAGGATTGGATGATGCCCACACGTGCATGGGAGGTCAGTCTCCTTTACTGAGTCCATGGATTCGAATGTTAATATCATCCAGAAATATCTTCACAGACACACCCAGAAATAACATTTCATCTGGGCACCCTGTGGCACAGGCAAATTGACACATAAAATTAAGTATCACAAGTCCACCCCGCTGTTAACTTAGCATCCATACGCATCTTAAACCAAACTAATCTTCAAATAAAGACAATAACAATATCATAACTCTGTCTAGCATGATACAACTACCCTGGAAATGCACTAATCTCTGCCCCAAAAGAAGAGGTAAAGTCTTTGAGTAATGTTTACTCTTCTTGATATCCCATAACTTAAATACTATGATGTAAAATGAATAATACTTAAATACCATGATATAAAGCTACTACATCTGTTACATAATAGAATAATAGAGGAAAGAAAATAAATATATACACACACACATATGTACACACACACATACACAGAAATATATTCATTGCAAAATAAGAAAAGAATACTCATGACAATTACAGTCTTCATTTGTTTAGCTTCAAGTGAGTTTAGCTAGATTTATAACTACCTTCTTCCACTACCCACTCTCCCCTTTTTCCTTCAGCAAGTGCCTCTGCTGGTTGCAGTTTTTTACCTGGTGAGGTGACCCCAGATCTTCAGTCCTGAGGGTCTGGGCCATTATTGGTCCAGTGTGGATTGGGTTTTTGTAGGTTTCAATTGACCCTAATCACAGGGTATGGCAATACTAAGATATACTCTAGCAGGGGTGTCTAACCTTTTGGTGTCTCTGGGCCACACTGGAAGAAGAGTTGTATTGAGCCACACATTAAATACACAAACACTAATGAAAACTGATGAGCCAAAAAAACGCTTTTAAGTAAATTTACGATTTTGTGCTGGGCCTCATTTATAGCCGTTCTGGGCTGCATGTGGCCTGCAGGCTGCAAGGGTCTCCTGTATTCCAGAAATACTCTTCCTTACCTCCATTTGGAGGAGCAATCCAATTTCCCTTAGTAATCAGGATCATGCACCCCAGCCAGCACTTCCTTCTTTGCCTGTTGATTTAGAGTCATAAGGAGCCCAAAATGAATGGGTGGCATTTTTAAATTCTAGTGCAGTGGAATTACTGTTGTGTCTCTTGGTAGAAGCATTCCCCCCATTTGGAACCAAGACCTCTAGACTGACAGGACTTAAAGTTGTGGGAAAAGGAAGCAAAAATTTTACTAGTAGGTCATTGGAGATAATCATGAGTAAGTAGTACCATTCCCATTTTCATCTCTTGATTCCTGGAATCCATGAATCCTCGCAATGGGAGAGCAGTACCATGTACTGCATGTGGATGCAGAGTACGCACAGCCTTCTGGAGAAGCGTACCCCAGACCTACAAGGTATTGCCGCCTGACTGGCACTGCAACTGATTCTTCGAAAGACCATGCCACTGTTCTGTCAAGCCAGCTGCTTTGGGATGGTAGGGGACATGATAAGACCAGTAAGTGCCATGTGTATAGGCCCATTGCCATACTTCTTTTGCTGAACAGTGAGTTCTATGATCAGAAGCCATGCTGTGTGAAATACCTTGATGGTGGATAAGCATTGTCTAAGTCCACGGATGAGACCATGTAAGTCCATGGATAGTAATTTGGGCAGAAACATCAGGTAGGGGAAAAGCAAATCCATATCCAGAATAAGTATCTATTCCAGCGAGAACAAAACACTGCTCCTTCCATGATAGAAACAGTTTAATATAATCAACCTGCCACCTGATAGCTTGCTGGTCAACCCAGAAAATGGTGCCATATTGGAGACTGCTAGCCGTTTGGGCACACCTCAGTGGCCATAGCCAGCCAGCCTTGGTGAGTGGGAGTCTGTGTTGCCGAGCCCTTGTATAACCGCCATCCCTGCCACCTCAGCCACTTTGTTTATGAGCTTATTGGGCAATGGTAGGACTGGCTGGAGAAAGAGGCTAACTGGGTACTGGGTATCCCTTGAATGGGTAAGTTTGTCCATGGAGCAAAAGGCATATACAATGTACTATAATTCATCCTTTGCTAAGTCAGTCTAAGAAATCTCTAGATACAGCTCAGTTACCTCCCTTAAAAATGACGTAAGTGGTTCTAAAGTAGCATTTCCCAATATGTGTGCTATGTAATTTTAGTGGTTCCTGGTATCAAGTAGTTATGAATTACCTTCTTACCTTTGTCAAAAATCAGTTAACTGTATTTGTGGGTCTATTTCTGGGCTTATTCTTTTCTACTGATCTTCATGTATATTCCTTTAACAGTACCACACTGTCTCTGATTGCTGTAGCTTCATTACAAATCCTGAATATAGTAAATGTGAATTTTCCCACTTTATTCTTTTTCACAGTGTTTTGGCTATTGTAGTTCTTTGGCCTTTCTATACAAATTTTAGACTAATCTTGTTGATAAGTACAAAAATCTTGCTAAAATTTTGTTCGTGATCATATTGAGTTATGGATCAAATTGGAAGAATAGATACCTTAACAACATTGAATCTTTACGAACATGGTATATCTCCATTTATTTAGATCTTTGATTTGTTTCATGATTGTCTTATAGTTTTCCACTGATCTTATGTATATTTTGTTGTATTTATAGCTAAGTGCTTCTTTTTGTGGTACTATTGTAAATGGTATCTTTTTAAAATTTCAGATTTTATTTATTCATTGCTAGTATGTAGGAACACAATTTATTTTTGTATGATGACCTTATATCCTGTGACCTTGCTAAACTCAATTGTTAGTTCTACGAGGTTTTTGTGGATTCGTTGGAATTTAGTACATGTGCAACCATGTCTGCTAATAAAGGCAGTTTTCTTTCTTTTTTTTCCCAATCTGTATGGCTTTTATTTATTTTTCTTGCCTTACTACACTAGCTAAGTATAGCCGTGCAAAGTCGAGTAAGAGCAGTGGGAGAACACTGCCTTGCCTTGCAGTCTCTCACTATTATTGTCATATATTTCATGTATTTATATATATAAATACCCAGTACCTTGTAACTTTTATTGCTTTAAATAGTTATATATTAGTATAATTAAAAATAAGCTTAAGATTATATTTTACCTTTATTCACCCATTTCTGATGCTCTTTCTTTCTTTTAAAAAAAAAAGATTTTATTATTTTTTAGAGAGGGGAAGGGAGCGAAAAGAGAGGGAGAGAAACATCAGTGTGTGCTTGCCTCTCACGTGCCCCACACTGGGGACCTGGCCCACGCCCCAGGCATGTGTCCTGACTGGAAGTGTAACCATTGACCCTTTGGTTCACAGGCCGTTACTCAATCCACTGAGGCATTCCAGCCGGGCTGATGCTCTTTTTTTCATTGCGTAGGTCTAAGTTTTTAACCTTTGTCTTATTACTTCTGCCTGAAGAATTTTAACATTGCTTGTAGGGTAAGTCTTTTGATAGTGAATTCCCTTTTAAAAAAATAAATTTTTTTCCTCACCTGAAGATATGTTTATTAATTTTAGAGAGAGAAGAAGGGAAAAAGATAGACAGAAGGAAGGAGGGAGGGAGGGAGGGAGGGAGGGAGGGAAGGAAGGAAGGAAGGAAGGAAGGAAGGAAGGAAGGAAGGAAGGAAGGAAGGAGAAAGAAAGGAAGAAAGAAAGAAAAGAGAAAAGAAAAGAAAAAGAAAAGAACACCGATGTTAGAGAAACATCAATTGGTTGTCTCTTGTACGTGCCGAGACCAGGGATCAAACCCGCAACCTATATTCATGCCCTGCTTGGGAATCAAACCACAACCTTTTGGTGTACGGAATAATACTCCAACCTACTGAGCCACCTGGCCAAGGCCCCTTTTGTTTTTGTTCATCTGAGAAAGTTTATTTCTCCTTCAGCGCTTGATATAGAATTCTGGGTTGACAGTATTTTCTTTCAACACTTTAAAGATCTTACTTCATTGTTTTGCTTGCTGGGTTTCTGACAAGAAAATCAAGAAGTTTGCTTTAATTCTTAGCTTTGTTCTATTGTAGGTGTCAGTCTATACAGACTGCCATACCACAGAATACCACAGAATGGGTAGCTTAAATAACAAAAATTAACTTTCCCATGGTTCAGTAGGCTGTCCATCTCAGATAAGGGTTTCTGCATGGTTGGTTTCTGGTGAGAGCTCCCTTTCTGGCTTGTAGTTGGCCGCCTTCTCACTGTCCTCCAATGGCATTTCCTCAGTGTGTGCACTTAGAGGAAGAGGAAGAGAACACATGAGCTCTCTGGTTTCTCTTTGTGTAAGGACACTAATCCCACCCTTAGGACCTCATTTTCCCATAATTACTTCCTTAGAGGCCCCATGTCCAAATACAGCCACACTGGGGTGTTAAGGCTTCAGCGTATCAATCTGGGTGGAACATAAACATTCGGTCTGTAACAGAGGGTAAGGTGAGTTTTTCCCTCCAGTGCATTCAAGATATTTTCTGTATTTGGCTTTTCAGCAGTTTGAATATGATATGTCTAAGTGTGGTTTTTTTTGTCTGTTTTTCCCTGCTTGGTGGTCTCTTGGTTTCTTAAATATGCAGTCAGTTATTTTAAAATATGTTTACTCATTATTTCCTCCAATATTTTACCTGCCCCATGCTTTTTCCTCTCCTTCTGGGATTCCAGCTCTACTTGTATTACACTGTTTGGTATTGTCCCTCAGCTCCTGGATGCTCTGCTGTGTTTTTCACTCTTATTTCTCTTTGCCTTTCAGTATATATAATTTATATTGCCTAAGTTCAGGTTCCTGATTCTTTCCTTAATTGTGTGACATCTAGAGATGAGCCCATTGAAGGCCCTCTTCATTTCTGTTAACATGTTGTTGATTTTTGATGTTTTCATTTGACTGTTATATATGTTGTCCATGTCTCAGCTAAAACTTCCTGTCTGGTCTTGAATGATGGCTACCTTTTCCATTATAGCCTTTATTGATATCATAAGTTATTTAAAACTTCATTTCTCTGACATATCCAACATTTCTGTCATATCTGAATCTTGTTCTGATGATTGCTTTATCTTTTCAGACCTATTTTTTGTCTTTTGGAATGTCATATATATATATATATGCCAGACATGATGTTCAGAACAGTGGAAACTGAGATAAACAGGCTTTTACTGTGGAGATGTATGTTAAGCTAGCCAGAGTTGGGCTGCGTTTGAAGTGTGTTAATTATATGATTACCATTGTTGAGGTTTATTGTTGCTATGGGCACCATAGACTTCAGTTTCCTCTTTTGGCCTTAGGTCTTCCCTTTTTACTATTCCCCAGAGAGAATCTGTCTCTTGAAGCTCTCTCAGCTGTACTCTATTTTATTACTGGAGGCGTGTTAGCCTGCTGGTAGGGTGCAAACAAGGGGGAGCATTCTCTAATGTTCTGATGAGGCCTCCTCTTTGGAGGCCTAATATTGGTCATTTAGGAGAATTTCTCACCATACGTAGGAGTAGAGCTTTTCCTTACCCTTCTGCCCCATTCTTTCAGGACCCACTAGATAGCGTATGACCTGAAAGTCCTTCCCTTTGTGAGCTTCCCCCTCCACTTAGGTGAGATAGGGGTAGTGGCCTCGTCAGAGTTCCCTCTCCCCTACAGTGGCATTCCACTAGCGACCTCGGGTGGTGCCACTTGCGGATGAAGTCTTTCGTTCCCTAAGGGAGGATTGTCTAGGCAGATTTTGCAGTGGTCGCTGATTCTGTCTGTCAGCCAGAACCATGGTGGGAACTTAACTGGACTCTCCCTGATTCTCTCTTTGGAAACCTGGTGGAGTTCCTAGAACAAAGATCTGCAAAAAGGGGGGAACGTCCCTATAGCTGTGACCCACAGGAGCTTCACATTTCTCATGCTGGCCCACCTTTGGCCTCCAGCAATTTGCCAAAATTTTTAGTTTAATCCTCTTACTGGTTCATATGGTATATGGTAGCTTCTGCCTCAGATAATCTGGTTCTTTGTCTCCCTAAAGGTGCCTATTTCTCCAGATGTGCAATGGCTTGAATTCTCTGGTTCATAAAAAGTCATTAATTTACTGTCTGTCCAGCTTTTTCTTGCTGGAAGATTAAAGCTTATGCTGAACAAGAATGATACATAATGGACAAATAGGTTATTTTATTTTTCTCACTATACCAAACCAAAATCTTTCATTTTTAGGAAAGGTAAAATGTAACTTGGGTCTCCAACAATAGACACAAGACTTTCTCACATAGACTAGTTTTTGTTTAGTAAGTAAGCTGTTTGTAGCTATCTCAATTGAAATAGATGCATTTACCCACTGGTTGTGTTTGAGCTTTCTTTGTGAGCAGCTTTAGATCTAAAATGAACTTGGCAGTTGTGTCCTTTTGCTTCTGGCATGGATGCTCTACACAGTGTGTTTCTCCACCCAGCTTATTCTGTGTAGTCTTATTCCTTTTTTACTCCTCATATTCCGCACAGGTGATTCTTTACCTCCTTGCATACTTCACAGCGCCATTCACAGTAAGCCACTTCCAAGGCCATAGCAGTGTTATTCCTCTGGACATCAAAAAGAGAACAACGTTTCTAAACCATTGCCTGCTGTGACTTCTCAAAGGCAGTCGCATCTTACATGTGTTTGATGGAAGTGTGCTTCACCTTTTAGTTGTGCACTTTTTTGCTCAAGTTTATCAGCAAGTTGTTCAACAGTGGTACCATATTTTTTAACTACATAGATAAGCAACCCAAATGCTAATATGGTAGAGAAAGTCTCAAGGCATTCACATATATTTCCTTGGATAGAAAATACAAGATAAGTCCTATGGTACCAGTTTTAGGATAAAGGAACTGAAGACTATCTCAGGAAAGGTCTCATGACCTATTTGTCTTCCATATTCAGGAAAAAGTGGTTCAGGATGAAGCCTTGGCTGTCCTCTGCAAGATCTTTGTTATCTGCAGTTCCCCTGGACCCACATGTGCTTCATTCTTCAGAGAGGGAGCCACAGTAGCAATGGAGGCAGTCCCACCTGGGGCGGCATGGTCACTGAGGGTCCACAGGCCACTCTGTCCTGTAGTGTCAGATACAGCAGTGACATGGCCACTCACAGGTCTCACAACGATCTTTTAAAATAAAAATCCAAGCTTGTCTTAACATCTCATTGCTCATTTTTTAAATAAAATTTTAAAGACTTTATTTATTTATTTATTTTTGGAGAGAAGGGACGGAAAGTAAGAGGAGAGAAACATCAATGTGTGGTTGCCCCTCAAATACCCTCTACTGGGGACCTGGCCCTCAACCCAGGCCTGTGCCCTGACTGGGAATTGAACCAGCGACCTTTTGCTTTGCAGTCCGGCACTCAATCCACTGAGCCACACCAGTCAGGGCCTTGTTGCTCACTTTTTTTTTTTAGGATTTTATTTATTTTATCTTTAGAGGGGAAGGGAAGGAGAGAGGGAGAGAAATATCAATGTGTGGTTGCCTCTCATGTGTCCCCTGCTGGGAACTGGCCTGCAACCCAGGCATGTGCCCTGACTGGGAATCGAACCGCAATCCTTTGGTTCACAGGCCTGTGCTCAATCCACTGAGCTACACCAGCCACGGCTGTTTCTCACTTTTGATAAAAGCTTACTTTCCAGACAGTGACTTTAATGGCTGTATAAGTATGCTTTTCATTGATAGTTGATAAAGGTTATGTTTGAAAAGAATTTTATCAGAGAAAACCAGGATTTCTCTGGTTTATGGATAATTATGAAAGACATCAAGTCTTCCATAATTGCTTAACAAGCATACTCGTTCATTTAACAAATACCATTAGAGCATCTACTATGTGCTAGGCGTTGTTTTGGGTGTTAGAGTAGAGCAGTGGAGAAGACAGACAATAGCCCTACCCTCAAAAATATATGTGCTATCTGGGGAAAACAGGTAATATGTAAGATAACAGCTAAAGAATCAGGGAGGTAAAACTGTAATAGGGGAAGCAAGATGGGAAAGGCCTCTCTGAGAAAGTGATATTTGAGCTGCTGGATGCTGAGAAGGCCTCTGCATGGTCCGCTGAGGCCATATTAACTGTGAGATCCCTATTAGACCTCTCAATGAACAGGTCAGATTGGCAGATGAATATACAAGTCTGGACGTCAAGGTTTCAGTAAGGAATCTTGGAGTCAAAAGCCTGTCAATGTTTTTGATGCTCTGGAAGTGAATGAGATCAACTTGGGAAATGGCCTGCATAGACAATAAACATGAAATTGATTTCTAATTTTATAACATTAGCATCGAGAGATGCTTGATATGATTTTAATCTTTGTAAATTTATTAAGACTTGTTTTGTGGCCTAACATATGATCTATCCTGGAGAAGGTTCCATGTGCACTTAAGAAAATGTGTATTCAGTTGCAATTAGATGTAATGTTCTATATATGTCTGTTAGGTTCATCTGGATTAACATGTGGTTTAAGTCCAAAGTTTATTGATTTTTATGTCTGGATGATCTATTCATTGTTTAAGTGTGTTAATTGAAGTCCCCTACTGTTGTTCTGTTGTTGTCTATTTCTCTCTTCAGTATGTTGGTATTTGCTTTCTGTGTTGAGGTGCTCTTATGTTGGGTGCATCAGTATTTACAATTGTTATAGCTTCTTCATGAGTTAGCCCCTTTATCCTAATATAATGACCTTCTTTATCTCTTGTTAGGGTTTTTGGCTTACTGTCTGTTTTGGCTGGTCTAAATATAGCTACCCCTCTCTTTTTTGGTTTCCACTGGCATGGAATATCTTTCCCCATCTCTTCTCTTTCACTCTGTGTGTGTCCTTAAAGCTGAAGTGAGCCTCTCAGAGTGTATAGTTTGTTCTTGTTTTCTCGGCTACATTCAGCCACTCTGTTTTTTGACTGAAGAATTTAGTCTCTCTGCATTTAACAGTAATTATTGATAGGTATGAACTTATCATTGTCATTTTGTTAACTGTTTTCTGGCTGTTTTGAGTTCCTTTGTTCCTGTCTTTCTTTCTTCCTTTGATTTGATGATTCTTTTAGTGATATACTTTGATTCCTTTATCTTTTGTGTGTTTATCTGCTATATGTTTATATTTTGTGACTACCTTGAGGCTTATATAAAATACCTTGTAGATGATAACTTTTAATGCGTACAAAAACTTTATTTTTACACTCCTGCATCCCCAATTTATGTGTTTGATGTCATAATATACATCTTTTTATATTGTTTATCTACAACAAATCATTGTAGTTACAGTTATTTTTAACACTTTGTCTTTTAACCTTTATTTAGACTTATAAGTGATTCACCCACACCATTACAATATTAGAATGTTTTGAATTTAACTATATATTTCCCTTCACCAGTGAGTTTTATACTTTCAAATGTTTTCATATTACTAATTAGCATTCTTTGTTTCAGCTTGAAGTCCCTTTAACATTTCTTGTAAAGCTGGTCTAATGGTGATGAACTCTTTCAGCTTTTGTTTGCCTGGGAAATTCTATTCAGCCTTCAATTTTCAATGACACCTTTGCTGGGTAGATCATCCCTAGTTGGCAGTATTTTTTCCTCCAGCACTTTGACTATATCATTCCTCTCCCTCTGGCCTTTAAGGTTTCTGCTGAAAAATCTACTTATAGTCTTATGGGAGTGCCCTTTATGTAACAAATTGCTTTTCTCTGTCTGCTTTTAAAATTTTCTCCTTGTCTTTAACTTTTAACAGTTCAATTATAATGTGTCTTGGTGGATGTCTCTTTAGTTCATCTTTTTTGGTATTCCTCAGGCTTCCTGGATCTGGAAGTCTGTTTCTTTCCCCAGGTTAGGAAAGTTTTCAGCCAGTATTTCTTTGAATAGCTCTCTTCTCCTTTCTCTCTTCTTCTGCAACCCCTGTAATGCATTCATCTGTCCTCTTGACGATGGTGTCACATGCCCACTCTTTTGCATTCTATTTTCTTCTTGTTTCTCTCATTGGATGTTTCACTTCTCTGTCTACAAGTTAGCTGATCCTTTCTTCTGCTGGATCCAGTCTGTTGTTGAACCCCTGTGAAATTTTCAGTGCAGTTATTGTATTCTTCAGCTGTGTGCTTCTGATTGGTACTTTTTTATATTTTCTATTTCTTTGTTGAAATTCTCTCTTCATGCTTTGCTCTCCTAACCTCAGTAAGCATCTTCATGACCATTATTTTGAACTCTTTTATGCATCAGTCAATTTCCTTCATTTCATTAAGATTGGTTTCTGAGACTTATCTTGGGCTTTTGTTTGGAATATATTCCTCATTTCTTTGTTTTTTCTTGACTCTCACTGTTGGTTTCTGTGCATTAGCTATAAAAGCAACCTCTTCTAGTCTTGACAAAGTGGTCATGTGTAGGACATCAGTGAACTTGGCCCAGGCTCCTGGTTGTGTATCAAAACTTTGTGATCACCCAAGTTGCTCTTTGTTCTTTGTTACTCCCAATAGTTGAATATATGCCAAGATCTGACAGTGTGTCAAAGGGGCGGTTCTCATTCACTAATTGGAGGCAAGCTGATTTGAAGCCGTACCCTCAGGCACTAGCTGGGAATGTATATAGGCAAGCCCCTTCCAGGAGGAAACCAGGAGATACATGTTTTAGGCTACTCTCTATGCAGTGAGCCCAGGTATATAGCCACTTTTGGGGGTGATGGAATGGGAGGGGGAATGTTGATCCTGTACTCATTTTTTAAATTATATTTTATTGATTATGCTAATGCAGTTATCCCAAGTTTCCCCCCTTTGAACCCTCTACCAAGCACCCCCTACTCCCTTAGGCAGTCCCCCCACCATTGTTCATGTTCATGGGTCATGGGTATAAGTTCTTTGGCTACTCCATTTCCTAGGCTGTACTTTACATCCCCCTGGCTATTCTGTAATTACCTATTTGTACTTCTTAATCCCCTTACCTCATCACCCATTTCCCCACACCCCTCTCATCTGGTAACCATCAAAACACTCTCTGTATCCAGGATTCTGTCTCTGTTCTTCTTGTTTGTTTAGTTTGTTTTTTAGATTCAATTTTGATAGATATGCTTTTTTTGCCATTTTATTGTTCATAGTTTTGAACTCTTTTTTTCTTAAATAAGTCCCTTTAACATTTCATATAATAAGGGCTTGGTGATGCTGAACTCCCTTAATTTTTTCTTGTCTGGGAAGCTCTTTATCTGCCCTTCCATTCTGAGTGATAGCTTTGCTGTATAGAGTAATCTTGGCTGTAGGTCCCTGCTCTTTATGACTCTGAATATTTCTTGCCAATCTCTTCTAGGCTGTAAAGTTTCTGAGAAATGAGCTGACAGTCTTCTGGGAACTCCTTTGTAGGTAACTAACTGCTTTTATCTTGCTATTTTTAAGATTCTTTCTTTAACCTTTGACCTTTTAAATATGATGTGTCTTGGAGTGGGCCTATTTGCATCCATCATAATTGGGACTCTCTGTGCTTCCTGGATTTGCATGTCTATTTCCTTCACTAAATTAGGGAAGTTTTCTTTCACTATTTTTTCAAATAGATCCCCAATTTCTTGCTCTTCCTCTTCTCCTTCTGGCATCCCTATGATGCAAATGTTGTACCCCTTGAAGTTGTCCCAGAGGCTGTTTATACTCTTCTCATTTTGGGGGGATTCCTTTTTCTTCTTGTTGTTCTTACTGGTTACTTTTAGCTTCCTTATGTTCCAAATCATTGATTTGATTCTTGGCTTCACCTACTCTAGTGTTGTTTCCCTATAAATTGTTCTTTACTTCATTTAGTGTATCCTTCATCTCTGACTGGATCTATTTTATGCTGTTAAGGTCCTCACTAAGTTCCTTGAGCATCCTTATAACCAGTGTTTTGAACTCTGCTTCTGATAGATTGCTTATCTTTGTTTCATTTAGCTCTTTTTCTGGAGTTTTGATCTGTTCTTTCATTTGGGCCATGTTTCTTGGTCTCCTCATTTTGGCAGCCTCCCTGTGTTTGTTTCTATGTAGGTAGAGCTGCTTTGACTCTGTGTCTTGGTAGTGTGGCCTAATGCACTATGTGTCCTGTAGGGTTCAGTGGCACAGGCTCCCCATCACCCAAAATGGGCACTTGAGGTGCACCTTTTGTGTGGTCTGAGTATACGCTCCTCCTGTAGTTGAGACTTGGTTGCTGTTGGCAGATCAATGAGAGGGATTTACCCAGGTCAGTAAGCTGCAAGGATTTGCTGTGACCACTGACCACCAACCTCTATCCTCCATGGAGGATCAGCTGTGCAGGGGCAAGGTGGTGGCACTCTAACGTAGTCTGTAGCTGTCCACTAGGTACACTGGCCCTGGCATTTCATAGGTGGTCCAGGCCAAGGTCAGCCCCCACTTGTGTTTTGTCCAGGACCACCCTGCCTGAGCTATAATACAATCTGAGATGGCTGCTACCTGTGCTAGGCTTGGAAAGTCCCGGGTGAAGCCAAGCTGTGAATCTTGGCTGGCTGCTCCCAGGGTTAGACCTGGGGCTCACTGAGGCCAGCTGTTGCTTGTTTGATAGAATTTAGGAAGTTATAAAGCATGAGCCAAGGCCGGTCATTCATATGGAAAAGCAGCTTGGATGTGCCCATAAGTTGGGTGGGATGGAGTCTCTTGGGATGTCCAAGGCAAGTCAAACAGTGTTAGTCAAGTTGATGGAGTCTCAGATATGGCACAAGCTTCCTGATTCTGTGGCCAGAGGGATTAGAAAAGGGATAATGGCCTCTGCTCACTTTGATGCCAAATATTTCACTTCTTCCCTGTATACCACTGACACTTTTTAAGCTGCTACCCCAGTGCTGAAGCTCAGAGTGAGTGAGTCTGAATAGGTGAGTCGATATGTGGGATCTTTAAAAGGAACCGCTTGGGGCTTCAGAAGTTTATTCCGTCAACTCAGTCCCCACCGGTTTTTGCATCCAGAAGTTGTGGGGACTTATCTTCCTGGTACTGGAACCCTGAGCTGGGGACCTGGTGTGAGGCTGGGACTCCTTACTCCTGAGATACCACTCTCGAATTTTTATCTACCACACATGGGTATGGGACCAGCCTGTTCCAAGTCTATGCCCCTCCTGCCAGTCTGGATGGATGTGGTTTCTCTAATTCAGTAGTTGTCAGACTTCCATTCAACTCGAATTTGTGGTTGTGACTTCCATTCAGCTCGATTTCTGTCGCTCCTGAGTGATGGTTATTCTATATTTTAGTTGTAATTTTGATGTGGTTGTGCGAAGATGTGAGCCATGTATGCCTGTGCCTCCATCTTGACCAGAAGTCCTAATGTCCTTGCACTTATTTAAAAATTGCTTCTTTGTGCCCTGGCTGGTGTAGCTCAGTGGATTGAGTATGGGCCTATGAACCAAAGGATCATGGTTCGATTCCCAGCCAGTGATCCAGGGACCCATCCCTCAGGTGTCATTCACAAAAATTGGCATGCCAGATGTATACACAAACTTCTTCCAGAGATGCTGTCAATCTGGTTTTATTATTTGAGCAAGAAGAAGGAAGAAGGTCAGGTAAGGGCCAACAAGCTCCCCCAGCCTTCTGTAGGTTTGCTACTGGGCCCTAGATACATGCTGAATTAGAAGCCAGACCCTCAGGCAGACCCTTGTAAAGTATGTAGTCAAACCCCTTTTAGGAAAAGACTAGGAGGTGGGCATTTTTACCTGTTCTCCCTTAGGGCTGAACCCTAGGGGCATAGCCAGTGAGATCTCATCCATCCACTAAGAACTGTTTCTTTGCATAGTTGCATGTCTCATGTACATAAGCCCCATTATTTTTCAGAGCTAGGTGTTTGGGGATCATCCCTTTGGTTGTTTTAAAAATCAGGGTTCTACTTGTATATAATATCCATATGTCTGCATCTACATGACATATTACACAGCCATTAAAGGGGAGGGTGGCTGCCCTGGGATACTTTCCTAAGATGAATTAAGCTCTGGTAATAATCAGAGCTCTTGTTCTGTTTTAAAAAATCATTTCTAAAAAGACACATAAGAACTTGCTAATAGTAAAGAGGCAGTCCAGTTGGCTAGAAGACAAGAATGGGAAAGGAAACTTTGTTGTATGCCATTTTCAGCAAATATTTCAACATAGATGATGTACTACTCAAACTTATTTTTAAGAAATTTGTTTTAAAAAATGGTGTTATAGATGTGCAGTCCACAGCCTTTGCTCCTCGGGGAGAAGCTGCGAGTTGGGAGTCCCCTCCCTATCATATGGTTCTGTGTCAGGGATGAGTTTATGTCAAGAACGTGTCAGTCTTTTCTACCCATGTTAACGTGGGTATTTTCTCATTTTCCCAATATAGATAAGTCACTCAGCTAGTTTCAGGATTTCTTCCAGAGGGAATTGCTCTATTCGGTGTATCCAAAGGAGAAGGGAAGTTCATGAGCCTCCTATGTTGCCATTTTGGTCCTTCCTCAGCAGTTTTACTTTTTCTTTTTTTCCAGAGAGAACTAGAGAAGCACAGAAGAATTAAGAGGAACCAGCAGCTGGAAGCAGTAGCCAAAGATCATTATGAAAGTGTGCTGCTAAGGAAAAAAGGTCTGGAGCCTTGGAAGAGATTGAGAATTCAAAGCAAGCAAAACATGCAGGTATAATGTCATTCTCCTACCCTCCAAAATTTGAAAATGAACTTTTGAAATAGGATAAACACCTAATTAGGTTTTAGGTGGTGTTTGGTGATTTAAAAGCCAGAAAGGTAAATGAATTGAGTGTTTATATTTACTTGTTTGGGGTAAGTTTAGATTTGGTCTTCCAAGGAAAAAAAAGATTGCTGTGATTCAATAGGTTTAAAGAAGCTAAAATAAATGTTTTATTATAGACCTTCAAGGTAAGATAGATAGAAGCCTCTCTCATTATTAGCAGTGTTTAATAAAGAGAAATATGATTACCATAAGGTCTGTTAGTCAGGTTTCTGCTGCGATAAAGCTACATAACAGCACCCAAATATCAGTGGCATATAACTCAGGCATTTATTTCTGTCTCACATGTCTGTGGAACAGTTGTGGATTGGGGTCTCTTTGTAGCTTTTCTTTGTGGCTCCAGAAGTTATTCTGAGCATGCTTTTCACCTGTCTGAGGTACAGACGTACATTTGGTAAATGTGTGAGGTACAAAGGCCAAAACTCTGTTATGTAAACCCCTATGAAACCTCAGCTTGTATTGTGTTTACCAACATCCTATTGGCCAAAGCGAATCATAGGGCTAAACTAATAGTCATTGAGGGGCGAAAGAGGCTTACCTACTCCATTGGGGGGCACTGTGAAATCATATGCAAGGAAGCATCGATGTAAGAGAGAAACGTCAATCAGGTGCCTCCCGTCCACACCCTGACCAGGGATCTAACCCGCAACCTGGATATGTGTCCTGACCAGGGATCGAACCCGCAACCTTTTGATATACAGGATGACACTTCACCAACTAAGCCACCTGGCCAGGCTGATGCTTGTTTTTGATTGAGTAAAATCAAGAAAGGTATATAATTAGAAACAAAATAGAATCTTGAGTGAATAACCAAATTAAACTTTTAAAAAATTCATTCAGAAGAATATAAAAATAGAAACAGGAGTTTGAGCTCAAAATAACAATTATAGGCTTTCTATATAGAAAACCCAATTAAAATAAAAACAGGAAATCATAGGTCTGAAACCAGCATTTTCAAATTTTATTGTTCATAAAACCATCTGGAGAACTTATAAAAATGCACAGTCCTGGTCCCACCTCCTGGGGCAGGAGATAGAGAAGGGGAGTGAGTATCAGGGAGTCTTCATTTTTAAAAAAGTAACCCAGGGGATGTTCATATAAGTGGTCTGAGTACCATATTTTGAGAATCACCTTTCTAGTTCATATAAGTGTATTTATTCCCTATAGCGGTTATAGCAAATTACTATAACCGTAGTGGTTTAAAACAACACAATTTGTTGCCTTAAAATTCTGGAGGTCAGAAGTCCAAAATCAGACTTGCTAGGCTAAGGTCAGACTGTGAGCAGAATGAGTTCCTTCTGGAGGTTCCAAGGGGAGGATCTGTTTCCCTGCCTTTTTAAGCTTCTAACACTTGCCTGCATTCCATTGCTCATCGCCTCTTCCTCAAGTCACTCTAATTGCTTCCTGATCTTCCTGTCTCCCCCTGAGGACCCTTTTGATTATATTTAGGACTCTGCCATATAATCCAAGCTAATCTCTCCATTTTAAAATTCCTTCACTTAGGTCCTTCAGTTAGGTCCTACTTCTTTGGGACTCTCTGAGCTTCCTGGACTTCCTGGAAGTCTGTTTCCTTTGCCAGATTGGGGAAGTTCTCCTTCATTGTGTTTTCAAAGAAGTTTCCAATTTCTTGCTCTTCCTCTTCTCCTTCTGGCACCCCTAAGATTAGGATATCAGAATGTTTGAAGTTGTCCCACAGATTCCTAGGCCTCTTCTCATTTATTTTGAATTCTTATTTCTTCATTCTATTTCGGAAGAACATTTATTTCTTCCTTCTGCTCCAAATCGTTCATTTGAGTCTCAGTTTCCTTACCTTCCTGTTGGTTGCTTGTACATTTCTCTTCATTTCACTTTGTATAGCCCTCACCTTTTCCTCCAGAAGCAGCAAGAGAAAAGGAGACAGTCACCTACAAAGGAGTTCCCATAAGACTGTCAGCTGATTTCTCAAAAGAAACCTTACAGGCAAGAAGGGGCTGGAAGGAAGTATTCAAAGTCATGAAAAGCAAGGACCTACATCCAAGATTACTCTATCCAGCAAAGCTATCATTTAGAATGGAAGGGCAGATCAAGTGCCTCCCAGATAAGGTCAAATTCAAGGAGTTCATCACCACCAAGCCCTTACTATATGAAATTTTAAAGGGACTTATCTAAGAGAAAGAAGATCAAAAACATGAACAGTAAAATGACAGCAAACTCACAGTTATTAACAACCACACCTAAAACAAAAGCAAAAATGAACTAAGCAAAGATCTAGAACAGGAATAGAACCACAGAAATGGAGATCACAAGGAGGGTTATCAGTGGTGGGGCAGGGTGGGGGGATGGGGAAAAGGTACAGGGAATAAGAAGCATAATTGGTAAGCACAAAATAAACAGGGGCAAGTTAAGAATAGTACAGGAAATGGAGAAGCCAAAGAACTTATATGTATGACCCATGTGTGAGGGGGGGGGGTGTGCGGGGCAGAGGGGAATAAAGGGGGGAATATCAGACAACTGTAATAGAATAATCAATAAAATTTTTTAAAATAAAATCCTTCACTTAGTCTCATGTGCAAAATCCCTTTTACCATGTAAGGTCACCTATTTACAAGCTCTAGAGATCAAGACAAGGCCATCCCTGAGGGACCACTATTCAGCCTGTCACAACAAGATAGTAAAATTTAGAACATTAATAATCCTCTCCATCTCTTTCAGTTTGTAGATAGGGAACTGACTTGCTGAAAGTCACATAGTGCATTGGTTACAAAGCTAGAGTGGAGCTCAGCACCATCTTCCTGCAAGAGTCCTTCCCAGTTCTGGCATGTCTTGTGCTATGGTAGGAATCAGAGGTGGATGTAGGTGCCAAGCACCAGTTGAAAGTAAAAAAAATAGAAAAGTAAAGTGAAGAGTCTGGAGAACAGTAAGAAGAAGGAATAGCTTCTCACCCATCAGAGTTGGCTTTCAGGAAGGGACAGAAAAAAATTAAGAAAGGAGAAAGGTCCAGTTAAACAATTCCCGGGATGTTTCTGACACTTCAGAAGGGTTATTTAGCATTTTCCCTTAAACTTGCATGTGCTTGTTAAACAAATAAAATTAACTTCCACGACTGAACTCTCTTCTAAGTAAGGTTTTATTGGTCCAAGGGCTAGCCCAAGAAAGACGGGTCTTAGGGTGTAGAGTCTAAGTCTTTCCACCAGCATGACTACATGGAAAGGACACTGTGTCCATGGTCCCAGAGTTTCACCTGCATTTTTGTATGTCAGGTAGGGGGAGGGCCAAGAAAGGGGTAGCCTGAAAGAATTTTCATTGGCTGTATGTAGGCAAAGGGGTCGGAGAAGGTAAAGCGGGACCAGCATGGAGAAGCATTCACTCCTGTAGAGTGGCTGTGGGCGACGGTCTGGAAAGCACTCTCGTAGACAAGCTGAGGCTGCCGGAGTTAGATGGGGCCTGGCTAAAATAATCTTGGGAAATAGCCACCGAGACATGAAGCTGAAGCTCCGACAGGCAGCAGAAGGAATGTGAGCCGTCATTAACAGACTGCAGTTCCGTCTTTCTCTCGCTTTCCGGCCACTGTAATGTAATTCAGAATATCTCCATATTTCCTCCTCCTCACGCTGTGTTCCATTTAATCCAATAGCCACTTTCAGAACTTTTAAGGAACCTTCTGAGCATCTTTTTTTTCTCTTTTTGGTTGTTTTCCCAGAGGATGAGGAGAAGGGCACAGAGGAGGTTGTGTGTTTCTGGCTGTCCTTCCCTTTTGGCTCCCAGACTGCGAGGGGTCAGGACCTGCAGCCATCTCAGGTGCCACAGAGACCTCCTGGGATGGTCATTTTGACCGAAGAGTCTGACTGCCGAGGGAGTCACTCCCGTCAGTCACATTCACAGTGCTGGGTGGCCAGGCGAGCCTAGAAGAATGTGCAATTGGAAAGGACCAAGAGGGAAGGGTTTCTTCCTCCTACCTCTTGAAAGAATATGTTACTTTTTAAAATCTATAAACTCTGAGTTGTATTATTACTTCAATAGAATGATGCTCTGAGCCTTTTGAGTTGGTAAGATATTAAATTATTCATCAATTATATTTCTATCAAATGGTTTTGTGGTTTATTGATAATGTCTACATTTCAGCACTGGTGACAGCTCATTCTACAAAACTAATTGAAAGTATTCGTGTTTCCTCAATTAGACAGTGGTTAAGTAAGTACATAAAAAAGAGAGGTTTGTTATGGAGCTGTTGTCTAAGCTCCAACCGAACAGAGAATGTTGCCAGCCACCCACTTCAAAACTCAGTGCAAGTGAAATACTGGCTTTGGAAGTTGTTTATTCCAGTTTCCTAATAACCAGCCAATCGCTGTGGTCTTCAGGGAGTCGGCATTGAAAGGCTGCGCATGAGATGAATCTAAACCCCCCATATATTAGGGTCAATAGTCAAAGCTTTGGGGGACATAGATTATTCTCTCTAGTAACTGCCTGGATGTGGTTTGCGGCATCATTTGCCAGGCAAATGTGTTTCCTTAAGTGATTTAAGATAAAAGGAATAATTTCCTTTTCTTATTTAAAAAATTGTCCAGGTGGCCAAAGAACATCACTCTTTGGCCCTACAGAGGAGATGCCTGCTCGCCTGGTTGCAGTGCAGTCAGGAAAGCCTGGCGAGGAAGAGGGCCCAGGCCGCTCAGTTCCATTCACAAACATTGCTTAGGAGAGTCATCCGGAGCTGGCTGCAGGTAAGGCCACAGGGACCAGCGCTTGAAATACATGTCTCTACTTAATGCTGTGTAAGGAAATCAGACGCAACCCAGAATGTGCAGTCATGATGTTTTTTCAAGAACAATGTAAAATAGTCAATCCAAATCACTGCCTTGAAATGAATGTGAAATTTTGGGTTTTTTGTTACTATAAAATCTTAAGCATGTTTCTTTTTATATAGTGTTCATCTCTATACATTATATTGTGTCATTATATCAGCTTTTGATTTTATACTCATTTCTTATCCCATAATTGCTCAAGTGATTTTACTAGAAACTCGCCTCCTCAATCTTGTAACTGTTTCTGCCCCTCTGGTTCCATTATTACTTCCTTAATACATGACAGAGGGTATTCTTTTTGGCTGCCGTGTTCTCTCTTTATGTCTCTAGTGTCCTTTGTTTTGTGTTTGTTCAGTCCTTTCTCTTTTGTACTGTTTATTTGCCCTAATTCTTTGTGACGCTGTTTGACTCACTTCTGTTCCTTCCCTCATCCCCAGTACCTGACTGACCTGGACGAAGAAATACAAAAACTGTGCATACATTTTCTTCAAAAGAAGATTTTCAGGGCCTGGTTTAACATGGTCAGGGAGGCCAAGATCAATTCTCAGAGCAAGCACAAGATTGCAGCAGAGCATAGTGACAGGTGAGGTTTTGATCTCTGAGGAAATTCACTCATTGACTTCACAATTGCGCTGCAACACATTCTATGCCTGGAACATGTCTACGCCTGGAACATGAGGTGGAGGCTGGGAGAGCTGGGCATTCAGACACCAGGCAGAGGCGGGAGCTCCAGCTCAGCTCCTGACTATGTGGGACTCCAGGTCCCCATCTTTAAAAGGAGGAGGATGCCACCTTCTCTGCCTCACAGATTGGCACAAGAATAAAATGATGTGCAATACATGAAACAACCTTAAGCAAATGTATGTATTCTTTATTCCCTGGGGATTAAGGTCATTTGATATATTTTCCTTTAATTTGTCATTTTAAGTGTTTTGGATAGAAATGCTCTAAACTGTATTATGCACTTCCTTTGACAGTAAACAAATGGTCTGCCCTTTTTTGGTGACTGGGTGTCATTGCCTACTGAGCACAGCATGGAGGACAGATGCCTCCAGGTTCTGCGTGTGAAGACTGTCCTCTCTGCATAGAGGCGACACCTTCCCCCAGGAGGTTTCCCCAACCGCCTGTGACCTCCAGTCCCTCCCGCCCACTTGTGTTGTTTACTTTCCATTTGGTCTTTTCCCATTACTATTCAGTCCCTTAGTTTTATTTTCTTTACAGCATTTCTCAGTCTCAATTCCAGTTGTGATTTCTATACCTTTTTTATATGTTTTATGTGCATAAGGATTATAAGGTTTTTAATCTGGAAAGTCAACTTTCCCTTAGTATTTCACATTTTGTCCTTTTTACTCTTAAAGGAGGATCCTCTGGATCACACTTCAGACATGGAAGAAGTTTGTACATTTCATGAAAGAAGAAAGAGTGAGAGAAGAAAGGCGACAGCAACTCCGTAAAAAGGTGGCTGAAATTCTGCCCGACTTCCAGGTGCCGGCCCCGCAGTGACTCCTGCCTGCTGGCAGGCACACAGCCCTGATGTCGGGGGTCCTTGGTGTGGGGAGCACCAGCCGGCTTGCTTAGGACAGGAATGTCCGTCGGTCCATAGTACATCCGTATTGCTCCCACCCACACATATACACACATCTAGTTGCTTATGTTCTAAAAGATACTCTTGGATCACAGGGACTATTTTTGAATTTGCACTTCCTTCATTTCTCTTGGGTTGCTAATCAGTTCACTAAAGCATTTATCACAGCAGGATCATCTGAAAGAACTGTTCCTATTCCACTGTTCAAATGCATAGTATGTATTTTTAGCATAATAAACTTTACAAAGGACAAGTGTTTGCTTGCCTGAACTTGTGGGGGGAAATGTGTCCTTACAGTTTAACATGACTTGTTGACAAATGTAACTTTAATTAATACAAATTGAAAGTAGTGAGTACATAGAAAAGGAGTCATACACGGCCAGGCATCTAATACCTTCGTATCAGCAACCGGCATTCTGCCAGACTCCGTCATTTGCCCACCCTGATGCAAAACCGTGTATCAAAAGGCACTCTATGTGGATGCTGCAAGGGTAACAGTGTCTCCTACTTTCAGAGAAATTGGGGCACCAAAACACTGCTTTTCTGTGTACCTAATAAGCAGCAAAGGAAGGCCAGCAATTTGTTAAAATGTCTGTTCATACTCCCAATTGCAACTTCTAAATAATACTTGATCTGGCTTCTAGACCTCAGCTCAGCTTGATCTATGTGTCAAGCTACTTCAATCTTGAATTCAAAAAATGTTTTAATCTTTAAGATGCTAAAGACTGTAAGGACAATCCCTTCTCTGAACTGAATTACCTGCTAGAAAAAAATTTCACTGTGAAACACATTTATTCCAACAATTTCAAGTAGTAGGTATATACGCACAGTAAAATGAGAAAGTCCCTTGCAGCCCTGAGGCAACTATTATTTAGTAGATTGAAAATATGAGTTGATAAATTGTGTGTTTAATGAATTCTGTTCTCATCTTACTTCCTAGAAGGGATATCTAGCTATACCACCTGCAGGAGGACTTCTGTCCCTTTTTCTAGGGAAGATGTGTGATTTACTCAGGACAAAAAACCCTACATTGAACTTTATTTCTTCTGCAATATCCCTGTCCCCACACCTTTTCCTTTAATATGATTATACAGTTGTCATCTGAGAACTCTTTTTAAGACTAACAGCCACTAAAGAAAACAGGACTAAAAGTAACTCTTTAATCTCTTTCCATCTAACCCACTGTTTATACTTAATTGTATATAGTACAGTTAGAGAATATTGGCTGATATTAGCACCCAGAACACAAATACCAATTTTATTTTAGTACCAAGACTCATAAACTTTAAGTTTTCTCTCAGCTCACCTCAAGCATCATTTAGAAATTGGGTCTTTAAGCAGCCCATATTCTGACTGAGCCAGTGAGAATTTTTTACCTACTTATAGAACCTTCTAAAGAGACATAAGGAAAAAACTTAGTAAGTGACCTCTTTCTTGCTGGGCTATCTTAAAGATATGATTTGAAATGTTACTGCTAACAAAATGCCCAATAAGCAGTATCTGGCCTGCAAAACTGGAAAAGTCATCACTAGAAAAGTGAGTTTTAGGTGCACAGGCTGGGGACATCCAGGGGGCCAGAGAGAGGGCCCAGCTACAATGCAGGCTTTTCTGAAAGCAAAGCCGTTCAGGAGACACACCAAAAACGCCAACTAGTTTCGTTGAAGAAAGCACTTTATTTTCCATTTAAATAACTTGGTCACAGTACATTGTTTTACATAAATGGCAGTAATTTTTTTAAATCTCCATTTGAAAGGCCTTGTGTCTGAGTCTGAGGTGATAAGATGTTAATGAATACAAGTATAAAAACAGTGCAAAATGTTTAGCCTACAGCTTCTACAGTTGGCTTCAGAAATCCCCTGCAATGTTGTTGGGCCAGTTACATTAAATATTAAATTTAATGTTAAATAAACATTCCTGGGTTTCCATTAGTTGATAATATCAGGCCCAGAAACCTAATCAAATGAAAAGGCTCAAAAGCCCTAACAACTCCAACCATCCAGTCACCCAGACCACAGGATCAAAGTTGAGCTTCTTGCAAGTTCCTAACATGGCATCTTGTCAGTGACGCCATCTGAAAAAAAATATAGGATTTTAGTTGCATCACCAACTAGATCTGGTTTTAAAGCTGTGCTTTTAAAGATAAACTTTCTGGAAGTGGAAGGTGCCATCAGGAAGCCTAGAGTAGTAATAAGTCACAAGCCCAACCTGGAAAGAGCAACAACCTCCAGGAATTGTCTTCATTGAGCATTCAGTCTGTGGCTGGCAGCTAATACTACAGTGAAACACTTAATGCCAACTGGAGTAGGGAGAACTGTCCATTAGCAACAGGATCAAATTTAGCTGATTTGACAAGTTTATATTAGTCACAGCAAATATGTACAATGACATCCTGAATGTTATTCAGCACTAAGCTAAGCCCAGCTCTCATTCTCCCTCTGCATCACCTTTGCAATGTTTAATACAAAATGGTGTGCTTGTCAAGCTGCTGATGAGAAAAACAGATTCCAAACAGGTGCCTCAAGCAAAAGTTTCTCTAATCCACTGCGTATGTGAGGAAATTCACTTTTAAAATTCAGGGGACCAAAATATGGCTAAAATAAAGTCAAGTAATATAAACCTGCTTACCTAGTTTAAAGAGACCCTTAAATCTGACAAAACATTAATTTTTATTTTTTTTGGGAGATTTTACTTATTTACGTTTAAAGAGGGAGGGAGGAACAGAGGGAGAGAAACATCAATGGGTGGTTGCCTCTTGCCCACCCCCTACTGGGGACCTGGCCCACAACACAAGCATGTGCCCTGACTGGGAATCGAACCAGCAAACCTCTGGTTCGCAGTTCAGCACTCAATCCACTGAGCCATGCCAGCCAGGGTCAAAACATTAATTTTTAAACATCCTTATTAAAACTGCTTCTATGTCATATTTTTACTTATATTAGTTGAGTTTTATAATAAAAATCTAATGTCCTATCCAATGGAAATTTGGTCTATTAAGCACATTGTGAGTATTACAAAGAACCTTGTGTTTTCTGGCAGTGGAAGATTCTAGTATGGAAAATTTTCTCTTGCTAAAAATATTCAAAGTACCAAGGACTACTGCATATGAGAAAGTCTGTTAGCAGTCTTTCTGCTAGGCAGATGGTACAGTGGAAGACAACAATCACTTCATTCACCAAAGGAAAACGCTGCTTAGATAGCACAGACTCACAGTGTCCTATTCACAGACACACAGGTGGTTGAGGTGACACAAGCAGCACAGTGTCCCTGAAACGCACTTACAGCTCAACTTGAGCAGCATCAAAGAAACCCAGCAAAGAGCCGTTGTTATGATCAGCTCAAGTCAGGTGGGCCCGGCTCTAACCACAGAATACTCTTGGGTGTCATAAGAAACATTTTAAACATTGAAGGATTTTCTCCCTTCATGCAATTCTGATCCTTAACTATTTCTCCACTGCATCTCTCAAATAGACCCATTTCTCCTTCCCAGGAACAGCACACCCCGCAAGACGGCAATGCTGATTAGAATACAATCAATCATTTACTAAACTCCACATCCAGTATGTTTAGTAATAGAGGCCAAGTCTATGGGGGGAGAGAAGGGGACCCACTTATTTGGAATTACGTGGGTAGCATGCTCTTAGGAACCAGAGATGCTGGCGTGGAGTTTTCAGGGCAGCTCCCCATGGCCACCACCAAATGTTTCTCTGGGGCTCACTCGCTCACAGAGGCTTTGTCCTTTAGAGGACATGATCCCTCCGATGGTTTCAGAGCATAAAAAGCTCGAAAAGTCTGGGAGTGTAGGTCAAAGCTGTCCCAGAGCCTACAGAGCACTTCTCACCGAGAGCTGCTTGTTTGCTCTCCTTTTGGTGCAAATACTTCAGTATTCAGTAGACTTTTACCCCCAACAAAACCATGGAGATTTTCAAAGGTTTGAGCTTTGTTCTGTAAACTGCCAATCATGACATTCTTAAGGAACTTAAAATAAGCCTCTGTCTTCCAATAAGCCAGAATAATATATGAGGAGTCCTTAACCAAGAGAGGGAACCAAGTCATCCCATTCAGTTAACGCTATTATGTGGCTTTAAAGATGATAACATTCCCGTTCTCTCAAATGACTGATCTTTCTGGTGGGACTCATCTTCATCATGTCATATTTTGATTGTTTTTAAAGATTTGACAAGAGGCTAAAATTACTGACTATACTAACATTTCTATGAATGTTGTTATCAACTGTCAGACAATCAGAGTTGGTATATGTCTGGTATTCAAGAGACTACAGGTAGAGATTTCTGGCCACATATTGTCCTTGACATTACTCTCTCTTCTGGCAAACCTACACAGAAGGGAGTTAGTTATATCAGATCCAATGTTAATTCCAAATGAACGCGTGACTCTGGGCCAGGGAGAATGCCTCAGTGGAGAAACCACAGCCTCGGCTAACACCCCCAGACTTGCTGTTTGGCTCACCCCAGGGGCACACAGAGCCTGTCATGCGTTAAACCCTCTCTGGGGACAGCAATGACAAGCTGTCTTAAGGACAGCTTCCGTCAACAGCAGGACTCGGTGCTGGCTGCACAGGGCAGTGTGGCAGGAAGTAGCACTACTTCCTCTCAACATTTATAAACCTCTTGTTGCAGCAGTATGCACAGAGAGACTGAAAAACATGGCAATGTCTCTATATTAAGCTACAAGCCAAGGCAAATTTAAGGACCATGAATTGCTGTTGGGATTAAAAAAAGAAAAAGAAAAAAACTTGGCATGGTAAACACACAATACCATATACAGATGATGTGTTATAGAATTGTACACTTAAAACCTATATAATTTTATTAACCAGTGTCACCCCAATTAATTCAATTAAAAAGATACATGTACAAAATCAAGGGGGTTTTTCCCCATCTGAAATTGCCTTATCTTAAGTCTATGGCTGAATAGATCCATTATACGTAAATATTTAATTATTTATAAATTTTCAGTTTTGAGATATGATTAAAGAAACAACTTGGTATTTTAAGAACCAGGGAAAAACAGCAATCGATTAGTTACTGGAAACCATACATACGACCCTGTTTTTTCTCTCCTGGTGAGATGCTTTTATGTAGGGAAAGGTGAGTAAAAGTAATGTGCAAGGTACGAGGGAAGATGTCAATCAACCCCTCAAACAGAGTCCGTACCAGAGTAATGTGAATACTAGACATGGATTATTGCAACTTAGTACTATAGCTGACAATGTTTGAATCACTTACATGAACCAAAAACATCGAGCCCTTGATACTAACCAGCCACCCCCTACCCAGGAAAGAGAGCAGTGTTCCCTGTAGGGGTGTCTGTTTTCCTCTTCCAGCCATCGTCTCACGAGTGTGGCTACCACCTTACCAGGTGAGACATGGAAAGAGGCCAAAACATTAATGCCTACTGGAGTTATTCAGAATAAATCTAAACAATAATGCCTAAGAAGAAAACATAAAAACTCATCACCTAAACTCATGACCACTGTACATTATACCAGCGATAATTGTAACTGGCGCCCACTCCGCTTTCAAGATCAGGCAACAGTGTAAACACATCTGGTCATCTCCAACCATCTGAGTAGTTCATATCTAATACTTCCAAAAGAGAAATTCCCGTAACTGTACAACATGATATTCGGGGATCTTTCTGTCGCTCTGACATGCTGAAAAGAGATTACTCTAATAACATTGGCTTCCATATTCTGACCTACAAACGATTTTTTTTTCAGTCTTGGGATTTTCCTAATAATGCTTCATACCTCTGTGGTGCTTTCACTATTTTTCAGTGCTTTCCACATACTTCATCCTTCCCATGCCCCTCGTGACCGCTCTGTGAGGCCACCAGGGTGGGCACCGGCACCCCACCCAACAAATGAACCTGAGATTCGGGGAAGTGACGCGACTAAGGGTCACATGGCTATCAGGAATTAAAAGAGGGACTAGAAACTGTCCTAATCCAAAACTCTTTCTCCTACACTAAGGGACGGGAATTGCTTCAGTCAGTTTGTGCATTAGCAGTCCATATCCATGTCAACTTCTTGTGACTGAGCTTTTAACAAGGCGGCTGGAAAGGAGTGGCTCTACTTGTGCTGCTTCAACATAAAACTCTCTTAAGTTGTGAAGTCAGAAAAACTCATTTCTCCAGTCCAGTCTCTAAACCTGAGTGTGGCCCTATAATGCCTTTAAGAGACCAGGATAAAAACAAACACCCTGTGTGGACAGTGAAAGTGCACGATGGAAGGACACAGAGGGAGCCGCCCAGAAGGCACTTCAGACGATGTCCTCGGTGGGGTCGGGGAACGGGTGAGTGCCCAGGGTGGAGAACTGGAGCCAGTTCCGTAGGAAGCCCCGATTGTACTGGCCTGTGTCCACGATGAGCCCGCACAGGAGCCGGCGCCCCGTCTTCTGTCGAAGGGCCTGCTGCACTTCCCTCTCAGTCACGTTGTAACTGATGTTTATCAGCTGGATCAGGAAGATGTAGGCCATGCCTGCTGTGACGATCACAGAGTACCACACACAGGTGAAGGACAGCGCTGAGCTGGGGAGGGGGGACAGGCAGGTCAGGGCTATGGATGATCGCACATTCAGAAGCCTGTCCCTGTCCTAACAGCTTACACATGCAGCACTTACTCCAGAGGACTTTGGCACCTTCCCGAATTATCCCACTGGAAGATGCTTTTCTATCCTCAAAACAACAACAACCTGCTTAAATTATGACTATTACCATGTTCTATTTTAATTATTAGTGCCTCTTTTTCTAGTATCTTTTACTAGAATAACAAGGACTGTTCCCTGCATTTTGTATCCCCCACACAACCAACACAGTACCTGACCTAATAGGGTTCAAATCTGTTTGCTGAATGAATAATTCCTCATTTGTTCTCTTAACTCAGGAGAATATGAAGACTCCACGAATTGGCTGTAAACATCCTCAAGGAAGCTGTGGGTGGGAAGTTCTTAATTTACATTTTTTTTTTCAGTCCAATGCTGATGAGCACAAATACAGAGACAACTCCCAACCCCAGAGGCTCTTTGCATGTGAGATGTGTAGGAGCCCCATCACATTTCAGGTTCTACTTCCTAAAGCCAAACCACCACACAGGACACGAAAGCCCCTTTCAGCTCATTAATAAGACTGGGAGGAGAGGTTACCAATCAATGTCTGCCTGCTGATTATTTTCATTCAAACATTTGCAAATGAGTTAGGTGGAAATAAATTCATTCAGAACCTTCATTTCTTAAGCCAAAAGGGCCTCAGAGATGGTTAAATCACCATAAAGATGAGGTGATATGAATCACCCACATAGAGCAGTGAGAACCAATGGCAGGACTGTCTTGTTTAAGTGGCCCACAGAAAGTCTACAAAACTCAAGCTTTGTAACATACAGACATGCTCTGCTCTAGGACATTTGTCTCCACATACTAAGAATAGTAGTTAGGGAAGAATTTCAGTGTTGCTGAAGAATTTCACAACCTACTGAAACTCACAACATGGGGAAGAAAGGAACTTACCTCCAAGGAGGAGGGCCAGGCTATTCTAATGATGCCCGTAAATGTCTAGATGTACATGGCAGGGCGGGGGGGGGGGGGGGCGGATTTGTCCACAGACTAATAAAAACAAATATCTGCACAGGGACACTATGGAGCTAAAGCAGGGATTGTTCTGAAAACAAACAGAAGAAAGGACCATGGGGCAGAACTGCCTCAGCTTCAGACCACAGACAGCACAGAGCACCCACATCAGAGAAAAATGGTGGAGGGAACCAAGAACACAGGCAGGGGAAGCCTGGGCTTTTAGTGGAAGGAGTGGCTCAGGCCAAAGCTGAAAAATGCCAGCTTCGCCCAAAGTGTGCAAATCTTCACAATATAGAAACGTGCCCAAAAGAACAATGCGGAAAGAAATTTTGACCTACATAACTACAGTAATCATGAGAGGTAACTTAAAAAAAAAAAAAAAAAAAAAAAAAAAAAAAAAAAAAAAAAAAAAAAAAAAAAAAAAAAAAAAAAAAAAAAAAAAAAAAAAAAAAAAAGTAGAACAGGAAAAACCAATAGAGGCCAAACAGAAAAGAAAGGTTATGGAGATTGTAAACACTCACAAATTAAGACTGGGCTAACAAGCCCCAGAAAGCAGCAATATAATGAGGAGGTTGCTGATATTTATGACCATTAAAATGGACTGCTAGTTAGTTTTAGTTTCATTGTCACTTGCTTGGACATGTGAGTGGTCAACTGACCCCTGAGGTCCCTGATGAAGCCTGGTGATCCTGCTTATACTGTACAACTTCCTCATTTTTAAGGGCAAGGATCCTTTTGATATCACCCTAGAAAAATGCACCTATCCACTGCGCAATTTTGTTGGCAATTTCAGGGATACCCAAAAGCCCTATAACCTGTCCTATGTTTGGGTTGAGAGTTCCTAACCTAGTAGCAAATCATAGCCCCTTCCAATAATGGCAACTTCGTACCTCACCTGTAATTTGCATAAACTCCAGGACAATAGAAGAGAGCTGTGAAGACACTTCTATCCCTACAAATGGTGTCCAACGTCAGCGTGATCCCGTACACAGAGGTGAGCAAGAACACCGAAAGTGCAAGAATAAATGCTTGATGATTCGATTCTCCGACGCAGCTATTTATCCTCAAAATAGCATAGGGGGAGAAAAAAGGGAACATGTTTTAGAAAGTGCTCTATATAACTCAGATAAACAAAAAAGCTTTTAAAACAGGGATGGTGTAAATATCAGTTATTAAAAAGTTCTCTTATTTTCCAATTTGAGGGCATTGAAATTTTGTCCACTGAGAAATGTAGTCTTCTAGTTTCTGCTCTTTATAAAGTGAAATCATATCATCAGTTTAAGGACAAGACTAAGTAAAAACCCAGACCTGGCTAACAAATCTTTCTAAATATTAATAAATGAAGTCTATTACCCAACTATGAAGAAAATTAATAATGTAATCATCATTTACAGAAAGGGTGATGACAGAGTTATGAAAACTTAAAAATGCTAAATCCGAAGTGTTACACAGCATCATAAAATATGTTAAATATACATTAATAAAAAGATCCCAGGAGATTAGAAACATGGTGTGGGATGGAGAACAATACGATGATGTGCAGACTACTAGTCAGGTAAAAAGAGTTCGTGTCATGGCCATTTGTAGGACAGGATGTACAGAGACACCAGGATGCCACAGGAAGCAGAGATCTTCTGGGTGAGACTGTCAGGCCTTCTGCAAACCAGCACTTGTAAATGGGCCACACACTCACTCAGGGAGAGAGAAATAAATGACAGAAGGGGAAAATCTAAAAATGAAAATACCTGTTTGCTCCTAAAGACAATGCCCCAGAAAAGAGCTGTGCCTGCACCTGAGGTCCACCCCAACGCCCTCCTGGCCCCTCTGCACCTCACGCATCCCCCTCTGAGGCCCCCTTCTGAGAGGGAGGTATGCTACATAACCAGAATCCTAGTCATAAAATGCGTAACTCACTGACCTTGACTGCTTTAAAAGCAATAAAATTGCAAACATGAATTAAGTCCATCCCCTTTAGTTTAAGATCTAGTCAGTAACCCTAGCTGGGTAGGTCAGTTGGTTGGAGCATCATCCTGATACACCAAGGTTGCAGGTTTGATCCCTGGTCAGGGCACATGCCAGAATCAATCAATGAATGCATAAATAAGTGGAACAAGGAATCAATGTTTTTCTCTCTCCCCTCTCCCCTCTCAATCAATAAATTAAAAAAAATTTTTTTTAATTTACTCAGTAAAGATGCACTTTGTATCGTATAGGCCTTACTATGTCCTCATTTGTCAATGGGCAGCAGGTATGTACCCCAAAAGCCCATTTCTCTACCAACAATCAGATAGGGAGCTATCTAGCAGGACCTTACCTCAACAAAGTGGACCAGAAATCATCAGTAGCATCAAAACTATTAAGGATGTATGGTTAGGACAAAGGGTCACCTAAAAATAGGGGAACACTTACTTGAACTCTGTGTTGTAAAGGAAATATGCCTATTCTGATTTTGATAAATTACTGTTTTTTAAATTACTCAACTCTAGATGCTTCTCTTTTAGAAAGGAGAAGATAAATGAGGGGCAGCTCAAAAGAGAATAGCAAAAAAGGAAAATGAAAAATCACCTCCAGGAAATGACTGTGAAAGAACTAAATCTGTGAAACTTGGAAAAAACTGGTGACTAAGTGGGAACACCCTGACAGCCCACAGATACCTACAAGATGTAAGGCTGGGAAGGAGAGAGATCTCAGGGTGATACAAAGGAAGATCAAACATGGCGAGAGTCTCACGTGAATTTACACTTTTCAAGCCTCCAAATTTTTCCCACGTACCAGACGCAATGATGATCCATCCTCCTCACACAGATGCCACATATCCGGCAATGCCATGCCCGGGCTGGTCGCACCAGCTGGCACTTGGCACACCAGTCGTCCTTCACCTTGGTGGGGCTTCCAGCCAACAACCTGGCAGAGTCCTTCTGATCATCCTTCATCGTGCGATTGTTGAGAATGCCCGTCACATCTGCGCTGGGGAACCCTTTGGTCTTCTGCCCTTTTCCATTCAGGCACTCAGTTTGGCTGCTGCCTAGAGATCTGTCCCTGCTTGCTGGATTTCTGAGGTAGCCTGGATTCTTCTTGGCTCTATACAAAGCTAAGAGGATCAGAAATAACCCGCAGGTAAGAAGAGCCAGCTGAGTGGCCCCCACACGCCCTTTGGGGACCACCTCCTGCAGGAACACATAGTACATGTAGCCCAGAGAGAAGAGCCCAAGGCTCAGGAAAAACAGCGTCTGTTCTTTCCTTCTGTGAGTGAGGTAGTAGTACCACAGGGCCAGCACAGGAAGGGAGGTCAAAACCACCACCCCCAGGAGGAAATGCCAGGAAGCCACTCGGAGGAAGACAGGCAAGAGGATGAGCGGGGGAATGATGCTAATGTTAACTTTTTTCGCTCCTCTAAGCCAAGGAATTCGGAGGCGATCAGAGATTGTATCCATGATCCTTTCACAAGTCTCCGGCCGCACAGACTTACACGTAATCCATCTATTCGGAAAGAGCAGAAAGGGAAGACACCTCACATGAGTTTGGTGAATTAAAAACCACAGAACACTGTAGGCCAAACAGCAGGATAAATGATAGAAAGAAGCCGAAGGCCAAGGAATCTACTTTCTGCCTACTAAACATGCTATTTTCAAATTCATGTGTCATTTCTGAACCAGAAGATAATGTTTAGATATTTAACAGTTAAAGCTATTTCTCCATGAAATGAATATGTATGAGGGGGGAACCCCCCCAAAAATGGAATTTATAAAAAAGTGTATTTATTCTTACATGTTTAAACTTCAGTCACCTTCAAAGTACTCTCCATTTGATGCAATACACTTTTGGAGGCATTTTTTCCACTGTTTAAAACAGTTTTTGAACTGATCGATTCTGATGTCTTTTAGTGTTTCTACTATTTTTTTGTTTCACCTCTTCCACATTGGCAAAGTGTTTCCCTTTGAGGACTTTTTGCATCCAGAGAAACAAACAAAACAAAAAGTCACTTGTGGTAACTTGGGTGAATAGGGAGGGTGGGCCATGGGGGTCATGCCATTTTTGGTCAAAAACTAAACACTTAGCACCATGTGGGCAGGTATTTGTAATCACCCACCATGAAGTGGGCAAAGGCATTGAAAGAGTCTTCAAAAAAATTCACTGAAACCAATGCAGCCTCTGACAAGGAAGCCTGTACTACAAAGGGCTCACCCTCCAGAAGGTAACTCCAGTTTTTGGGGTCCAACCTCGTATAAATACACACATTCCCTACAAGTACTGTTTCCACTTGGGTGGGTATAGACACATAAAAGTCTTTAAAAAATTCACAATCCAGTTGTGAAGACAACATGGGATCACGAATTATTAGGACCCCCTTTTCACTGTGCTGGTTGGACTTATCCTTTTAAAACTCAAGCAAATTGGGTATTTGTCTTATACCCTGTCAGAGGAAACAAACTGAAAAAAAAAATTATTAGGTAAGTGACAAAGCTGCAAAAATTACCCAATGAACTATTACAGTCAAACACCATGAGGAATGGTCAAAGGACAGGTCATTCGAGGGGTCTTTGTGGAAAAGCTGGGATCTGTACTCGACCTTGACAGCTGGCTAGCATTTGTACACGTGGAGAGGATGGGAGGGAGCCATTCCAGTGCACAGACTTGGGTATGGCACAAAACCAGTCCTGGGCCCAGGCATGAACAGGTTCAGCAGGGACAGGGGTCTGTATGGGGAAGAATGGGGGTCAAACTACTATGAGTCAGATGACTGGACTTGGAGGACACACGGCATTGTTGACTTTTTTTGCATACTTAAACGCTAGTAAGGAAAGGAACAGTTTAAGGAATGATCACACCAATTTTAGACAATAAAAAAAAGTAGGGCTAGAACTTGGAAGTGGGAGATAACTATGTGGGAGTCATCAGAGCAGCAGGAGAGTGGAAACTCAGGAAGCCTATGTCCAGAGAAATGTGTGGAGAGAGCAGAGGGAAGAACTCAAAGACAACCCAGGTCTCAAGGGCTGGGAGGGAGGAAGAGTTAGAAGGTTAATGGAAGAGCTGTGGTCTTGAGTGATGGAGATTATGGAAGTAGCATCACTTATTTCATTAGTGCAAAGTGCTCCATTTTCTCTTGGATCTTAGACTAAGTCTAAAGAACCCATATTTAATGATATCTATAAAAAAGATAACAGACACTGTCAAGTAATAATTACAAAAGGGTATTCAAGTGTCAAGGTTGGTACTAGACCACAGTGGTCCCCAAGAATGCTGTTCATGCTAGATTAATACACCAAGCTCTAAGTCAGCAATTTACCATTGCAATGACTTTTTAAGCAGAGCAGTTATTAATGGGAAAAGTAAAAGCAAGTTTCCAACATCCTTGTTCTTCCCACATTATGTCTTCCATATGGCAACAATTTTTAAATATATTACTAAGAAATTGGATAAAAACCAGGTTATCATTGTTTGATACAAAATTGTTTCAGTGGTGTTAAAAATTATCTTTCTGGATTATAATTCCCATCACTTGGATTAATAGTAAAAATAAAAGCCAGATACAATAGCATCGGACAAAACAGTGTTGCCACTCATGTTGGAAATAGCCAGTCCAGGAAAGGGACCTTCCTTCTAGCTGGATTTCCTCCCCAGAAACAAGGGGTGAGACCAGTTCCAACAGCAGAAAAATCATCCTTCAACCTCAAGGCCCTTTATAGCCAGGTGCAGTCCAGTCCCACACAGTCTCTAAATGCTGAGATCCCGGAGAACATAGGAATTTTCTGGTACCATGTTCATTTAAAAATGACAGATTCTGCTGGGCTGCATTTTATTTTTTTATATACATTTAATTTGCCTACTATCCCTTTATCTGCCTGTTCTATCTTCTCCCTTTAAATGAAAAATAAGGTCCTAGTAAACTGAGCTGAATAGTCAGTTGTGCACGACTGATAATCCATCTTTATGAAATCCTTACCCTTGACACAGAAGACAACTCTCAATTTTAGATCTTTGGAAACAATCAAGAGGAAATTCTAGTATCCTGGATGGCTAAGCTGAAAGTATACATGGCAGTTTTCAAAAGGGCCAATAGGGTCAGCATCAAGAAACACTCTGCTCTTACCTATCACACCCTTCATCCAGATCTTGGCAATCACACAAACAAGCAGCCACGTGGTTCTTTTCCCCATTTCGATCTATGTACTCGCAGCAGCACAGGGGCTCCAATTCAGGTTCTTCCGCTTTGTTTTTCTTCACTGCCTTCAAGCCTCCCTTCTGTATCATGATTCTCACCTGTCACCATGAGGCGTAAGAAGCCCTCAGAAGGTAAAAGAGGAAAGAACGTAAGTCACATCTTGTGTGACATTCACGCCTCTCTCTCTCTCTGATCAACAGCCAACGCCTGAGAAATCAAAAATGAGAAGAGGGGGAGGGGGTCCCATTTTCATCAGGCTTTTCTGACTCGGGTTGGCCAGAGAGAGCACTAGGGCTCTAGGGGCTTCCAGACGCCTTCACCTCCCCATCCCATCCAGAGCAGGCGACTGGGCACCAGCCGTTCCCATGGCGACAGCCGACCACGCTACCCGGGATAGCCGGGACGCTGGTGCCTACGCGACCCTGCCGGTGCCGGCTGAGGAGGGCTGAGCGGTCCCCGCCCGAACCCGGGCGTGGATGGAAAGTCACCCTCGGGGCTGCGGGAAGAGACGTAGCATGTGTCCGCTGGGGAGGGAGAACGCTCCCGGCTGTAGGGGCCGGCGACACGGCTCTGAGGAAGTCACCAGGTGCCCGGGTAGCGCTCGGAGTCGCCGGCCAGCCCCGTTTCTCCCGCCCCGCGCAAGACTTGCCTCTCACGCCCCTACCAATCGTGAGGACGTGGGCGGGCCTTGAGCGCCGCCCCGCCCGAAGAATGACCTTGGAAGGAAAGTTACCTGCTCTCCGGGGCCGAGGAGCAGCTGCAACTAACGCGGAGGGAAAAGGGTCCGCTCCTTCAGAGATGCAGACGCGTTGCCTGGATCTCTGCAGCGCTCCTGGCGCGACGGCTGGAGTCTCCGGGACTCCGGCTCGGCTCTGCCGAGCCCTCGCCGCCGCCCACCTGTGACCGCAGCCCGCCGTGGCCCAGGCGGTGCGTCCACCTCCCCACGCCGTCCCCGCCCCCTCGCGGCTGCCCGGGCTCCCCTCGGCAGGCCGCGCGCCCTTCCGGGTGCCCCGCCTCCGGCGCCGGGAATCCCCGCCCGCCCGCACGTGCACCGCCCACCGCCCGGCACAGCGGGCTCGCGAGGCCCCTCCCTTGTCCCGGGGCTCTGCCGCCGCGAGGACTGGAAGACCAGAAGACAGGCTCCAGCGAGCGGGTCCGGAGGGCGGGGTGAAGGGCTGGCCAGCACCTCCACCCCGCCCTGGAGGCGGCCACCGGGACCCTGTCCCGCCCGGCAGTAGCCAGCGAGCGGCACGTGGGTGGGGCAGCCTCCAAAGCTCCAGTCGGGGGAGGGGCGGAGACGGAAATGTGGGAAACTCGAGAACCCTAAGGTTTTCCAAAGTACTTGAAACCCGTGGGTGTGCCGTCCCTCCTTCAGATGCCCGCAACAGGCGTTGGGAGAGCTCTCCACCGCCAAAGGTTACTGAGGTACCGCCCCAAATTTGCTAACCTTCTCTTAAAGGCCCAAAACTGCCCCTGACTGGTGATTTGCTCTTTTTTTTTTTTTTTCTGATGAGCAGATACTACATTAGACCCGCAGGCCTATGTAGAGTTTTTGTTTTCAGTAGTATGCATGTTTGAAATGAAACACTCTTACCCAGAATTTTAAAAAGAGTATAAGCCCATGTACATGTTTTCACTACAGTCGACTTTATACTTTGGGGTTTGGGTTTGTTTTTTTGTTTGTTTTCCCCAAACAGAAAAGAAAAAACGACAACTCAGATTTTGGGTTTATTGATACTCGATTTATGTAACATTCAAATACAATTAATTGAACTGCATACATATTTAGTCATAATTTATAGAGCAACTTTGGTCATTTTCTTTGAGGTATATTATGAAGTACAAGTTTTAAAGAAACATCTCAAAAATACTCAGCTTTTCACTGATAATTCTTGTGAATTTACGAGAACAAGGTTTCAAGTTATAATTCAGTCACTCTTGCTCACGGCCAGACACTTCATAAAATGACCCAGGTAAGCACACTGGTTGCCCAAAGTTGGTGAGTTGAGATTCACCCAGAGAACCCTTTTCCCTCTAATCGAGTCAATACTTTCATTCTCTATAGGCATCTCAGAAATGACTTTAGCAATCCCATGTGGCTGTGGTGACTCTGGGGAAAAGAAAGAAATTTAAAGGCAATACTTGCTCAAACAGTAAGAATATATACAAATTATTCTTCACTGTCCTTCTCTTGTTCAGAGACATCACTTGTATTGAGACATATGCCTAAAGCCTTTTTATGAAAGGACCGGAGCTTGTGTCTGATTTACAACTTTCAGTCAGTGCACTTTTATTGGGAGATAATGTATCCAGAAGTTTTTATTAAAGAGCTAAACTTTATGTCTTACAACTTAATGAGTAAAACAAGGCACACACATAAATAAATAAAGTGATATGTGGCTACTGAAAACTAATTCACAAATTAGACTGCTAAACTGAAGGCAAGCTTAGTTCAAGTATTTATTTGATCACTAAATGCCCAGGTTTTAACCTAATTTTCTGGATTTTAAAACTCAGAGCTTGGTTCTTCATTTTGAGTGTTGATAGCCTACATATTTCCTTCTATGAAATTGACTCTTTAATTCATTTGATGTATGAAGAGGCAAAAGAATCTCATCTCTAATAGTTACCTGAAGAAAAAACAACTATTTCTTTCATAAAGATAAAAACATGGCTGAAGAACCTTTCAGATAATTATCATCAGTGTGCAGAGTCAAAAGGTCTACAGAATTTGCATGCTAAATAAGTGAAGACATTGTAATATTTACACTATGCAAACCTGGAAATATAATATGCCTGAAAACTGATCCTTCAAAATTCGTAATGGCTTAGAGGTTTCTTGTATCAGTTGTCTTTAGCCTCTTGAATGTATCGCAACTGTGAAAGTAGCCAGTTGGACACGTGCTGATTCTGTGCTAACAGATAAAGCAGCAAACTTCAAACCTCACTGTAAAAATGAGGCCAAGTGTCTCATTTTATTTTGTATCACAGAAATTCAAATCCACAATATAGTCCATGCTCCACTGAAGAAATTCACAGCTTAGAATTAATGTATAAAAAGCAAAGGGATGGATTCTTAAGGCCATCAGAGACCAGTCATGAAATAAATGTTATTAAAAAGAACTCATAAGGTACCAATGAGAAAACATGGAAATGTTCTATGACAATTAAAATCCTTCATCCTTTGGTTTTCTCCTAGATGTTTTCTTTTAGTTCCAAGTATCTCTCCAATCTCAGTACTTAGGATCACTAGTTCTCCACAGCCATGCTGGTCTTGTTTTTATTTAGTAGATCAAAGGTTCTTTGAAGCATAATGAGTGAGCTCTTCAACTGCAAAGAAATAATTTTCAAAATCAATCGTTTAAATTTTTCTGATTGTTTTTATGCCAGAGTTCATATTTACATTTAACATAATTTCGTTTGTACTGATGCCCAAATAAAATGCTGAATATAAAACACCTGATTCCTTAGGGTATGTTGGTACGTTTGCTACAGAGTTGTTCCATTTGCTCTAGGATTGCACTTCTTCCTACAATGAACAGCTGTGTATTCTACCTCCCATCAGGTCCATAATCAGATTTTCCAAAGTGAAAGGCTGGTTTGTTTTCATAAATGCTTTCTGAAGGTGCAGTGGTCTTACCCTCTCCTGAATAACTCAGGTTGCACTTCCAGGCCTGTGCTTGCTCTTACGCTCATGTTTGTCTTTACCTTCTAAATTTTACCTGTCCCCACTGTCTCCACGTTTTTCCCCTAATTATCCAGCCTCTAAACTGGATAAGTAAGCATTACTACTTACTTTGATACTTAATTTTGTACTTTTTAAGTAGTCTTAACAGTACACACGGACATTGAATTTCTCTAAAAATTGTAGGCAACTTGAGAACAAAAAGTATGTCCTCTTCTTCTTTGCATGCATTCATTCTGTGCTAAGACTGGGTATGCAATGGTGAACTAAGCAGACACTGTCTCTGCCTTCATGGAGCTTACAGAAGAGTAAGCAAAACAGAACTAAAGCCCATGATCACACACAAATATATAGCTACACACTGTTACGGTTTTTACTTAAGCAGCTGGAGGAGGGTAGTATAATTTTCTAAAGTTCAACTAGAGGAGAACTGGGTTTGGCTCAGGATGAAAATGGAATTCTGTTTTGGACATGATCAGTTTGGGATGCCTGTTATTAGCCAGGTGAAGACAACTATGAGTCTGGAGCTCAGGCAAAAGGTCCGGCAAGGACAGTGGATTTGGTAGTCATGGGGTATCCAAGTTATGGGAGTGGATGTGATCACCTAATGGGGAAGCAGAGGTGAAGGGAAGAGAATCTAACACAGAACCTGGAGCACTGGACCAGGAAGAGGTCAGGTGCAGGAGATGGTTCTAAAACAAAAAATAGTTTCCTGTTATGCTGAGTGAAAGAAGCCAGTCCTAAAAGATTCTATTTTTAGGAAATGTCCCAAACAGGCAAATTTATAGAACCAGAAAGTAGATTGGTGGTTGCCAGGAGTGGAGAGAGTGAGGGATGGGAGTGACTGCTAATGGGTATGGGGTTTCTTTTGGGGGTGATGGTTGCATAAAGTTGTGAATATACTAATAATCCTTTAAAAGGGTAAATTTTATAATATATAAATTATTTCAGAATAAAGCTGGGCTTTTTTCATGCTTTTAAAGAAAGCAAGATTAGATAGATGCATTTCAAAAAGAGTGGTCAGCTCTGTCAAAATGCTGACACTGTAAGATGAAAACTAGAAAAAGGTACATTAATGATACAAGCCACAGGTCACTGGGGATGTTAGCTCAAGTGACATCAGTGGAAGATGGTGGAGAAGAAAACAAGACGGGGCACTGAACAGTGAGGGAGTGGATTAAATATATGCATCAAGTTTTGCTCCCCACTGAAACCTCACAGGGGATTTTTTTTAAGACCTAAAACACAAATGCAGGTAACACAAAGTGACAAACACCAAAACAACTCTGGAAACTGGAAAGCAGAGGGATGGCTTCGCAGCCTGAAAAAACTGAATACTAAGCTAACAGTAGAGAAAGTTGAGAACTAACAAAATTTACCCTGAAGAATCTCCAAAAGCCTCAGGAATCGATGGCCAGGTATCTCTGGGAGTAGGAACTAACAGAAAGAGGCTAAAGTAAGAAGGATCAGATGAATCTTTGGACATATGGTCTCTCTCCTACTACCTGTACAGATGTCTAAAATTTTATTTTCTAGAGAGGATATAAAACAAAAGGGTCTCAAAAAATAAGGTACCTAGGAATAAATTTAACCAAGGAGATAAAAGACCTGTATTCAGAAACTATAGGACACTGAAGAAAGAAACTGAGGAAGAGAGAAATAAGTAGAAGCACATACTGTGTTCATAGATTGAAAGAATTAACATCACTAAATTCTCCAAACTACCTAGAGCAATCTATAGATTCAGTGCAATCCATATTAAAATACCAGTGGCATATTTCACAGATCTAGAACAAATATTCCAAAAATTGACATGGAACCAAAAAAGACCCCAAATAGCCTCAGCAATCTTGAGAAAGAAGAGAAAAATTGGCAGGATCATGATAACCGATATAAAAGTACAGCCCTGGCTGGTGTGGCTCAGTGGATTGCGTGCCAGCCTGTGAACCAAAGAGTTGCAGTTCAATTCCTAGTCAGGACACATGCCTGGGTTGAGGTCCATGCCCCCAGCTGGGGACATGTGAGAGGCAACCACACATTGATGTTTCTCTCCCACTCTTCCTCCCTTCCCCTCGCTCTAAAAATAAATAAAATATTTTTAAAAAACTACACTATAAGGCCACTGTAATCAAAACAGCCTGCTACTAGCATAAGAACAGATACATAGATCAATGGAACAAACTAGAAAGCCCAGAAATAAACCCACACCTTTATGGTCAATTAACATTTCACTAAGGAGGCAAGAGCATATGATGGAGTAAAGACAAGTCTCTTCAATAATTGATGTTGGGAGAACTGGACTGTTACTTGCAAAAAGTATATAACTAGACCACCAACTTACACCAACAAACTCAAAATGGATAAAAGACTTAAATATGTTGTGATACCATAAAAACCCAAAAGGAAAACATTGTAAAAATTTGGTTATCTCGTGTAGCAGTATTTTGCCAATATATCTGCTAAGGCAAGGGAAACAAAGGAAAAATAAATGAAACTACATCAAATTATAAAAGCTTCTGCACAGCTAAAGAAACCATAAGTCCCTGGCTGGTGTGCCTCACTGGATTGAATGCTGGCCTCTGAACCAAAGGATTGTGGGTTCAATTACCAGTCAGGGCACATGCCTGGGTTGCAGGCTGGGTCCCCAGTTGGGGGCATGCAAGAAGCAACAGTGCAAGGGGCAACCGATCAGTGTATCTCTCACACATCGATGTTTCTCTGCCTCCCTTTCTCCCTTCCTGCCCCTCTATCTAAAAATAAATAAATAAATAAAATCTTTTTAAAAAAAAAGAAACCATCAGCAAAATAAAGAGGCAACCCACTATATGGGAGACCATATTTGCCAGTGATAATCAGACAAGGGTTTAGTCTCCAAAATATATAAAGAACTCATACAACTCAACACCAAGAAGACAATTCATTTAAAAAATGGCCAAAGGACCTGAACAGACACTTCTCCAAGGAGGACATACAGATAGCCCATAGACACATGAGAAAATGCTCAACGTCACTAGCCATCAGAGAGATGCCAATTAAAATCACAATAAGATATCACCTCACACCTGCCAAAATGGCTATCATCAATGAATCAACAAAAAATATGTGCTGGTATGTGGAGAAAAGGGAACCCTAGTGCACTGTTGGTGGGAATGCAGACTGGTGCAGCCACTGTGGAAAAATCAAGACATATCAATATATGCTTATTTATGAATGTGAAGGTAAACACCAACAAAATAAACTAAAAGATTGTTGTCTTAGGAAAGAAATGGAGAAGAGAGTGCTGGGATTGCTATTTTCTCAACAAATCTTGTAGAACAAGTTAACTCTTTCAACAATGTGAAAGAGTGACTTTAGAGAAAATACAAACTTTAAAAAGTGAATGATATATGAAGGATAAAGTAGTGACAGCCAGAGTAGGCAACTCTGAAAGAGCTGGACTGTGAGAGGGAGCAGAGAGATGATGTGGATGTGGTGTAGGTTTTTAAATGCAGGAGATAACATAGCACCGTCATGTGGTAAAGATCCATGGACTGAGGGAGACTGAAAATGGGAAAGGTAGAAGGGAGACGCATGGTGTCTCCTGCTAACACGTGCTGGGACCGGCCTATCACAGGCTGAGGAATGAATCCAACTGGAGTGGAGAAGACAGGGTGCAGCAATAGGAGGGTCTGTAGACTTGGTTATAGAAGGAGAGGGAAAGTCTCTTTTTTCCTTCATGCAGTCATCAGCTGAGAGTGAGGGGCTATGGAAGGAGATAATGAGGAGAAAAGTGAGAATATAATATACTCCTTGCTGAAGAACAGGAGGAGAAAATTACTAAGGAACTGTAGATACTCTGCACTTGAAGAGTGCCTAGTTGAAGTTACGATCTTCAGTGCCCCACATGATATACTATGAAATGCTCAATAGTTGAATCTTCTAAAAAACAAACCTACACATGGGAGAAAAGGATGAAAGGAAATAAAATATTAACAGTGATTATGTCTGAATGCTAGAACTATAGGTTTTCTTCTATTCTCTATTTCTTCAATTTTGAAAAGTAAGCATATGTATTATAATGGAAATATTAATCTTTATTTTTCAAAGGGAATCCTAACTTTTGGTTCATGGAAGTAAGGGGCACATATTGATGATACTATGTTCAAAAGATAATGTTTATAGCAAAACACTGAAGCAACCTAAATGTTCAGTCTTCAGTGGAGATACGGTAAAAACAATTGGGGCATGTTTATATAGTTGAATTCTATGCAGCTGCTAAAAGAAGAGGAAGGACTTTATATCCTCATACGGAAATATCTCCAACAAAATAATGAACAGTGTATATAGTATCTATCATTTCTATAAAAAGAGTTAAATTAAGCATAAAATTTCATATAGAAGAGTCAATAAAAAGAAAGAAATAGATGTTAAGTATGATGATATGGAAACATCTTCAAAATGTATCACTAACTGAAAAAAAAGATACACAACGGTGTCTGTGGTATGCTCCTATTTTATAAAAAAAGTACCAGGGACTATGTGCATAATATGCATCATACAGAAATTGGCAAGGCAATGGGTTTCTTCCCCTCCTTAGAGGGTTTCTTCCAATAATGGTATATGGAATATTCTCTCACAGCCAGAGCAGCAACGGGTCCAGACTGGTGCGAGAGCACACTGAGTTGCCTACCTCTTCAAGCATCACAATGGAGTCTCGGAGCACTCCTTTTAAACGATGGGCCTGATCTTTATGCTTTTGACTGTATTCTGCTCTTGACACCATATCAGAGGCTAAACTGAAAGAAAAATACCATATTAAAATTCAGAAAAATAACTCCTAATATTTTATTTACAGAAATTACCAGTGCTCCATAAATTTACAAACAAAACAAAAAATTAAGAAACAAAAAAAGTATGACTACAGAATAGTTAATAAACCAAAATAAACAAGAGTTAAGTTTTCTTCAACTAGGGAATTACTGAAATAATAACAGGTTGGAGGGGAAAAAAAGACTTACTTCAAAGATTTCTCTTCTTGGAGGTGGAGACGGTAAAAGGACTGAGCAGCATATTCTATCTTTGACAGCTTCAGAAACAGTGTCACATTCAACAAAACTAGCAACAGCAAACTAGGCAGAGCAAAGCATACCTTGTTAATCCACTCTTCCCCAGACCTGAAGCACTGCTAACACAGAATATACATGCAAAACCTTCAAAAATGTATATTATCCAGGCCAGTTTTCAATTATTGTTAATATTTAAATTAGTTATCCCTATTACATAAAATAATTACTTGTAAGTACTAAACAGACATTGAGGGAAAAGTTAGAAGGCAAGTGGAGGACAATGAAGCCCTCGAAGCAGGTCGGGATGGTCCCTGACATCCCCTCTGCTAAGAACTGCAGCCAGTGAAGATTAGATGTGCGATCCCCAGCTTAGAGATCAACCAAGTGAGCTTTCAGTATCTGTTTTGGGTGCTTTTGGCTTAAGCAGTTATAAAACCATAATGCTGTACTTCAAACAGAAAATGAAGATCAATATGGACTAATCTTAGGTAGATCATGATGTACTTGCTATTCCCAGTGGGAGCCAAAAGAAATTTTTAAAAATTACCGTTCAGCAAAAATTTCTTCTAGTTCAACTTGGACTAAGAAAGTATCAAACCCCAAATATACATTAATGGTGTCATGTACAAAATGTTAAATGCTAAATGAACTTTACTGGTTCTCACAGCATCCTTTCCAGTGAATGAATAGATTTCTTATTATACACATATGCAAATATATAGGTGGCATCACATCTCATTTTTTTCTGTTAAAATATTGACTTGCCCTTAAAAATATACAGTATTCCCTTTATCTATCCAGAAGAGAATATTTTTTAAAATGAAAGCTTATGTAGGAGCAATAAAATCAAATTTATGAACTTATTATGGCACTGAAATGGTTCATTGACAAACATTTCAACATTTCAGTATAAACTTTCTACAAAGTAAAGCAAAAGACCACTGATGATATTTACTATTCAAAACTGCCATAGCAAATCAACTTAACCAGAATATAAAAACCTTTTTATAAAACTCAAAGGCACAACAATCATTTTCTATGTTCTGAAATCTATAATTAGAAAAAACAGCTGATATAAGAACTTCATTCCAAAAAATCCCCAAGTGTGTCACCCAGTTGGAGCCAATTCAATGGAATCTAATCAACTACCCCGACATTCGCATATAGCCATGTAGATAATAGTAGTCTGAACATAACTGGCCAAATGGGTTATTATAGATTATGAGATTCAGACTAATTGCCCAGTATCTCTCTTCATGGGATCTTCGATCACTTTCATCAGAATAACCTGCAAAGAGTGTTTTGAAATACTGATTCCTGATCCCTAGTCAAGACCTACTGACTCAGTCTCTGGACTTGGGGCCAAGAAATCTGCATTTTAGCAAGTGATTCTTATGCACAAGAAAGGGTAAGGACTACTGGTCTAATCGAAAAGAGTAAAACAGCATTATTGGGATTTCACTAGCCTACATATATAAATACTCCCTTTAAATTTATGGAACATCCCATAAAACCCTAAGATAGAAGAAATAAATCAAATTAGTTTAAAAATAAAAACATTTATTGAATGTATACTTGGTATTCGCTCAAATTTAATGATTTTTCTGAAAATCATACATCAAAACTATCAGACTGAAGAATATATTGTAAAATTACTGTTTTTGTAAGTTCAAACTGGTCAAATTGTGGTATGTTCTATATAGTAATATACAAATGCATTCAAATCCTTTTATAAACTGTTAAAAGTAAAAACACAAGTTAAATAAGCATTCAAAACCAATACTTACAAAACACTCATCACCACAATAAGGGCGGTGTTCCAGTTTTCCACTTCCTTTTTCTTTCCTACAGATGACACACACACAGGCTGCATCAGAATCGGGACTGTGATTACAACTGGTAAAATTTTAATTTCATTTGAAATAACTAGAAACTTAAGAAATTATTTGTAAGAAAAAAATGATTTAGGGTGAATTCCTGCACCTTTTTTTGTTTGTTTGTTTCTGATATCCTGAGTAACATGAGTCAAATCTACAAAAAGAAAACTTACATCAGTCCTTCAAATTTAGCCCATATTAAAAATTAATTTACTCTAAAATTAAACATGCAATTCAATACATCATGTATGATCTGTAGCTAAGTTCCATTTCTTCAAACAATATTTGAACTAGGTTTATGTATAATACTTCTTTCCTGAAAAAAGTTTTGTAAGTCATTCCACCTGTTCTCTATTGCCCATACTTTTAAATTCTGAAATTAGAGCCATTAAGCTTAAACATATTCACACTAAGAAATGAGCCTTGGAAAAGAATTTTTTATGTGGAAGGATGTGAAGGTGTTACAGTTTTACAGTTCTGAGAGGGAGGGAATAACAGTTAGTAGAGGCAGGATGCCTTCAAAATTGAGAGTGAGGATAATAAAAGTCAAATTCCACTTCCGCAGTTTTGCTGGGCAGGCCCTGAAAGTACGTAAAAATTAAAAACATACCATCATTTTAGTACATTCAGGGGTAAAAATGAAATGTCTGAAAATGCCTGGCAGGAAGTTAATGAGTGAAGTGCCTAGCACCCAGGGACAATGGTGGAGACCAGTGACCTGGAGACTTGGTCTAATGGGGCAGTAGCTGTTAGGCTCCAACTAACTGTTGCTATGAAAGTATTTGGGTCCAAGGCTGTCAGATCTGAGTTTTTATACAAAAAATGTCCAATTTTTAAAATACCATGTGGCCCAGTAAAATACTTCTATTGACCACATGCCTGACATTTTACAACTGCCAAAGAGACATATTCTGCTTAATATAAGTAAACTAAAATCTTTCATCTCTGTTTACCAGATAACAGCTACCTGTAATATCCCCTTTGGCATCTACACCCCCATCTCCGGAAGAACGCTGAGAAGAAAGTTTAGGAACTGTCTCTGCTGTTCGGTTGAACATTCGCCTTCTCCTTCGCAGGCCACTAAGTTTTCCAGGGTCTTCGATAGGCTGATTTAACATAGATTCTTCCATTAACAAATCTGATTCTAAAAAGGAAAACAAAACTTTGGGTAGTGGAGAAACCTCAACTATAAGACACAGGGGGGGACTTCCGGCCAAGATGGAGGTGTAGGTGGACACACTGTGCCTCCTCGCACAACCAAAATTAAGGACAACAAGGATTAAGAAACAAGAAAACTACCAGAACTGAGACAAAATTGAACTGTACGGAGGTCCGACAACCATTCATCCAGATCGGTAAGAGGCGGGGAGTCTGGGCAGGAGGAAGTAGCAGTTGGTGGACCCCGGTGCGCAGGCAGCTGCTGGAAGACCCAGGCCTGCAGGCGGCGGCTAGCGGACCCCAGGCACAAGGCAGCTGGCTGACCAACTGGGCCCACATTTGCACGCAGATAATCCAGGCAAAAATGGGAAACAAGACAGAACTCACAATTCAGGGCCCCAGCGCCAGGAAATAAAACCTAAAAACACCAAGACCCCACCCCCACATAAAGCATCACAACCCAGTGACTGGGCTGCCCAGGATGGGTGGGGGGAACACCTAAGGGTCCGCCCCTCACTACCTAACAGCTGCAACCAGACCAAAAAAAACAACAACAACAACAACAACAACAAAAATGGCTCAAATGGGAGAACAGATCAAAGCCCCAGAGCCAATTCATCTAAGCAACAAAGAGACAGCCAACCTATCAGATGCACTGTTACAAGCACTGGTGATCGGGATGCTCACAGAATTGGTTGATTTTGGTTGCAAATTAGATGAAAAAATGAAGTCTATGCTAACTGAAATGAAGGAAAGCACACAGGGAACCAACAGTGATGGGAGGAAAACTGGGACTCAAATCAATGGAGTGGACCAGAAGGAAGAAAGAAACAAACAGAAAAGAAGGAAGAAACAAGAATTCAAAAAAATGACGAGAGGCTTAGGAACCTCCAGGACATCTTGAAACGTGCCAATATCCGAATTATAGGGGTACCAGAAGGGGAAGAGGAAGAGCAACAAGTGGAAAACTTATTTGAACAAATAATAAAGGAGAACTTCCCCAATCTGGCAAAGGAAATAGACTTCCAGGAAGCTCAGAGGGTCCCAAAGAAGTTGGACCCAAGGAGGAACACACCAAGGCACATCATAATTCCATTAGCCAAGATTAAAATGAAGGAGAAAATTCTAGAAGCAACAAGGGATAAGGGCACAGTCACCTATAAAGGAGTTCCCATGAGACTATTCAGCTGATTTCTCAAAAGAGACCTTTCAGGCAAGAAGGGGCTGGAAAGAAGTATTCCAAGTCATGAAAGTCAAGGACCTACATCCAAGATTGCTCTATCCAGCAAAGCTGTCATTTGGAATGGAAGGGAAAATAAAGTGCTTCTCAGATAAGGTCAAGTTAAAGAGTTCATCATCACCAAGCCCTTACTATAGGAAATGTTAAAGGGACTTATCTAAGAAAAAGAAGATAAAAAAAATATGACAGTAAAAAGACAGCAAACTCACAGATATTAACAACCACACCCAAAACAAAAGCAAACTAAGCAAAGAACTGGAACAGGAACAGAAACACAGAAATGGAGATCACATGGAGGGTTAGCAACAGGGGAGTGGGAGGAGGAGAGAGGGGGAAAGGTACAGAGAATAAGTAGCATAGATGGTGGGTAGAAAATAGACAGGGAGAGGGCAAGAATAGTGTGGGAAATGTAGAAGCTAAAGAACTTATGACACATGGACATGAACTAAAGGGGTGGAATGTGGGTGGGAGGGAGTGTGCAGGGTGGAGGGGAATGATGAGAAAAAATGGGACAACTGTAATAGCATAATCAATAAAATATAATAAAAGAAAGAAGCATAAACAGCAGGTTCAAAATAGACAGGGGGATTAAGAATGGTATAGGAAATGTGAAGCCAATGAACTTAGAAGCATGACCCATGGACATGAACTAAGGGGGGATTGTTGGAGGGAATGGGGGTACCAGGCAGAGGAGAGCAACAGGGGAAAAACTGGACAAGTGTAACGGCATAATCAATAAAATGTATTTAAAAAGAAAGATACAGGTGGGTTAGTGGTTGTTTTGTGTTCTGTTTTTTTAAGCTTTGAAAAGTTTCTTTAACAATTACTTGGGTTTCATGGCCTAGATTCAAAACTACTCTTAATGAAAAGTTTTGGAGAGTACAGTGATCCCAAAATAAGGTTTCATTATTCTAGGAAGAATGAACTATATTAATAAATGATAAGATCATCAGAGCAAATTTGCCATGTGCTATATTAAATATTAATGTAACAATTTAAGTTTTAGAAACACTAGGCCTATCCTGGATCATTAGAAAGATTTCCAAGATAGATTACGGTACTTGATGGTCAACTTCAAAGGAAGGAGTAGCATATAATAGTTCTAATTTACAATAAGGGTTTGCAGAAAAGGAAGCCCTAATAACGAAAATTTGCCAACAACCTAGAAAACCTCATTTTTGTCAATTGTTTCAATCTTTTCCTTTACCAGATTTTTTATTAGAAGTTCATCTAGTGGCCAAACTAATTTTTGAGTTTCATTTTCTTTGGTCCTGATTAGGAGTTTAATGACAAAATAACCAAAGAGAGAAAAGCAAGGAAATAAAGTAAATAATCAACAAACTAGAGGATGACAATTACAAGACTTGACTGATCACCAGCTTTTCTTTAACTAAAATTAATTATGCTCATGTAAGTATATTTTTTCTTGTGTATATTTTAAGGAATATCCAAACAGAGCTATTGTATTACTTCCCCCTGTATAGCACCCACCTCCACAGAGTTCATACTTGTACAGGACGCCATTACTTAGCGGGCCTGTGTAAAACCAGGAACGCTGTGCTGCTGAGGCCAGTGTGGGCCCGACGGCTCTCCAGAGATTAGCAAGCACAGGTGCGCCTGTGCGCTCCAGCGGTGGAGCCCTCACTGCAGTCAGCTTACACGGCCTCCTGCAGTCAGGAAGCGTGACACCCCCTGTGGTCTTGGGCGAATCATTTAACCTCGTTCTCTATTTCAGTATTTCTTGTTCAGTAAAATGAAAAAAAAAAAAAAAATAACAGTACCTACCTCACAGGGTTGTAATGAGTTGATATTTATAAAGCACATAGAACAATGTCTGGCTTACCGTACGAATTATTTAAGTGTTTGTTAGACCAATGAAAATTACAAATTTGAAATTCCAAGTGGGGCAGTTACAAGTACTTCAGTGGGAGTCATTCCAACACCATCTACCAATTTCAGCTATTAATCCAAATGAATCAGTCCATTTTGTTAATAAATGCTATCTTTACAAAAACAGATAAATCAAGAAGTGCACGAACCAAGCTGTTTGAAATAGTCTTCCAGTGAGCTCCAGGAATTCTTCTCAATCAAAGATTTGACAATGGCCCATGGCTGTTTTCTGTATTTCAAATCTGTGGAGATTCTAATAGGATAAGGATAATATTTATTTAAAGGATGGGATTTAAGTATATTAACATTGCCATTAAATATAAGATTGTACTCAGTGGAGAGTCGGAAGGATTCAAAGTCATTTAGATTATAAAAGAATTTGTTCGCTGATAACTTCTTTCAAAAATTACTGCATGCTACTAATAATTTCATCAAATTTTCCTTCTAAGTACAGGGAATTTTACTTCTTTCCTTTCTCTAGCCCTGACTTTTCTTTACATAGCAGGAAAGGCTCAAAATAAATTCTAAATTTCCTACATGCCTTGTAAAAAAATCTCCAGTGGTCAGTAATATAGTTAAAAATCACTATATTAGCTAAGACTAGGCCAAGCATATGATGATGGCCCATCAGTAACTTTATACACCAACATTGTTCACTTCCCATTGCAGCGGAGTCATTTACCCCTCACCGTGTGCCCCTCAAGAACTCCCGGCCCCCTTGCCGTTAAAGAGGGACTGGTGAGGGTTCTGGCCACTGGACTGTGAGCACAGTTCTACAGGTCTCTCTTGTTGTAGCAACTGAAACAATACATAATCTGGGTTGTGTAGCTCCAGGATGTCAAAGCTTTCATTGGCTTGGGCCTTGAGGGAGGAGCCCCATCCCTCTGCTGCCTGATGATGGACATGTAATTTGAACAAACAATAAAGCTCTGTTGTGTAAAGCCATCACTAAGATTTTAGGATTACTACTATGGTACTGGAGCATAATCTAGCCTATTAGTGACTAAAACACTAATCTGCAGCAGCTCACCTCAGCCGACACTTCTGTTTCGAAGATGGGATGATGTAGTATCTGTTCAGGGTGTAGAAGTAGTCATGGTAGGGGACATCATGCGTCAGCACTTCTGAGTCTACCCAATAAAACTGTGCTTCCCGACTTTCTTTATACAGTGTCTGCCAAAATAAGATAACAATTTTTGCATGTACTTGTTTCATACATCAAATTCCTTGCAATTCAGAACATATGTATTAGAATTCCTCCTCACATATTACCAAAGACATGAGAAGCCCATGTACAGAGCCAGAGGAGCCTCCACGCTGGCTGCGCTATCTACGGCTGAGAAGGACGGACCTGCAGAAATGGTATTTGCTGCCTCTCTGTCATTGCGCAGTATAATTATTTTTCTTTCTCTTAGATATGAGGAGGAGAAAGGAGCCAGATCACCTCTTGTGTATATTATTAGTTTTTAAAGAATTTTAAATGTTCCTGTTAGGAAACAATTCAAAAATCACTTGAAAAAATTAAGCACTCCACCCAAAGTTCACCAAGGTTTAATAAAACCGCCCTTCACCAAATAAATGAAGGAAGCAGGCAAACAAACAAGACGCCACTTTTCCTCAACAGGATCGGATGTGGCTGCTAGGCAAAGCCTTGCTGTTGCAATCACACCCTTTATACCTGTGCTCTAAGGTTATCAACGACACTCTCATGCCAAAGCACCAGACTTTTCTGATTCATCTGAAAATCTTTTGAGAAAAAAGTTTAAGTCCTTTTTAACACTGATGGACAAAATTACAAGAGCAAAATTAGTTCAGTTGTTAGATATTTTTGAACTATTCACACAACACAGACACTACACTCCAACACGAGCTGGCCACGCACAAACTCCACTGGGAGGCAGCGCCACCCTGGCACAGAGCAGAGCGTTCAATGTCTCACCATCTCTTCCCCATATGTCACAGCAGCCATCTATTATCTGACCCAAACCCTTGACACGATTCTGCAAATCAAATTCCCATAGCGTTCTTTTTAAAACCATTTATTATTTTTTAAAAAAGGTTCAGTCATGCACAAGAGTAGAAATGAAGTATAATGAACTCTCATAAGCTCATCAACCAGCCTCAATAACACTAACTCGTGCCTAGACCTGTTTCTTCTGTATCCCATTCCCACATTCCCTCCCTCACGCCCTGTCCCCCTCCTCTGCCTGGTGAGGCTACTTTTAAAAGATATCCCAGACACCAATAGAATTTTATCCATAAACACCTAAGTATCTCTCTTCATAAATTCTTCAGTATGCCTCTTTAAAAGATACTTTTCTTTAAAACATAGCTACAATACCATTACACACACAAAATAACAGCTCATTAAATCTCATGAATATATGGTTGATATGCTTCTTGAGTCTCTTTTAACCTGTAACAGTTTCTGCTCACATTTTTTCTTGCCATTCATTTGATGAAATTGTTTTGTAAACTGGCAACTCAGACAGGCATCTTCTCTGTTCCCACATGCATGGTTCTTCTGAGGTTCTGACAGGGCAGACGTACCTGCTTCTCAGTGGCAGCGGTGGACTTCCCAGTGAGCGGATTATTAAGAATTATAGTGTAGGTCATGGTTCTCAGTTGATCACCTCCAGGTTCCACATTCCAAGGGGTAGATACTACATCTAATCACAGCAAACGTAAAATGAGTCAGTTCTACAAATGTGAACGGTACGACTTGAAATGGAATCAAAGAGGTAGTTTTGGGATATTTTAAATTTTTATCTTTGACCATTCAAAAATGAAATTAAATGTTAGGTACTCTTCTTATATGTGACATCCCCTATCTCTGATCTATTTACTTCTAAACTGTTGTCTATTAATACACTTTTTACTTCCCTTTAGAAGATAAAAGTTGGTTCATCTGTAGGCTTCTTTTTAAAGTCCCCAGTACCTATGAAGAGAAGTAATGGCACCATCCTTGTCAAACAGACAGAACAACACTTCAGCATTCCCACCATTGAAGACAAAACCTTGAAAGACATTTGTGATTATGCAGCAATGTGGTCTTGATCCCAACTTGTGGAGAAATCATGTAATGTTAGTGGCTTATCTGCTGAAGTCTTTAATTAAGGAGGAAGTAATGGAATATAAATAACTATATAACCTATGTAGCACAAGCTATAGGATAACCTCTCTATGGCAAGACCATGGTCAAAAGTCTCTTCTGTTTGCTTAGCAACAGCACGGTGAGTAAAGACACACTTTGAACAGATACATCTTTAGAACACTGCATTATACAGCAAAGGTCATTTTACAAACCCAAAACTAAGCAAGTATAGGTAACGGCATCATGAACTCTATTCAAAGATCTGACTAAATCATCTAATGCTGTTAGCACAAATGGACTTGGGCAATTAGTATATCTGGCTGCTACTCATCAACATACTAAAATATAAGAGCCTTTATCTAACTCATCACCTACTGTCAAAGGAATGATACCGGGCATCGTGATCTACCCAGTTTTTCTCAATTTCTTTAATACAGCTAGGTCTGGCTTAAGCTACCTTTTGAATATCTGGAAAAATCTTACAACTAAATTTAAAAAGCAATGTCACAAACCATGGAAGGTATCATCCAAAATTTGCTATAAATGATTTATTATATTGTTTTTTCCCATCTTTCCTATGTTTTAGTTTCTTAAGAGTAGGTAAGTGGTAGTAATTCTGCCCCTTAATTCTTTTTCTCTCTTTTTTTAAATTGTTGTTTAAGCACAGTGGCCTCCATTTTCCTGCCACCAGCATTTCAAGATGGCATTTTGAGCACATGTCTTTTCCTTCCCAAAATCCTAATGAAATGACTATGGAAACATAAAAATAAGGAAAAGTGTGATATTTTGATTTATGTTGAAAGTATATATTTGGTTTTCATCTCATTTCTGGCACAGAGCTCCTAAAACTCTTGGAATTTCGTAAGTAAACAATAAAGGTGTCTTAAAAAAAAGATTTTATTTATTTATTTTTAGAGAGAGAGAAGAGTGGGAGAGAAACATCAATGGGTGGCTGCCTCTCACACGCCCCAAACTGGTACCTGGCCAGCAACCCAGCCATGTGCCCTGACTGGGAATCGAACCAGCAACCCTTTGGTTTGCAGGCCCACACTCAATCCACTGAGCTACACCACGCAGGGCAAGGTGTCTTTTTTTATTATGTCTTTTGTTCAGGACCTTGCCCTATTTATTTCTTCCTTTATCTGGCTGTTGATTTGTATATTTTAATGTCCTTTATAATAAATCGGTAATCTAGTGAGTAAAGAAATGATTTATTTACATGAAAGATATAAAATTCTAAAATACTTTTCAAAGGTTACTTTGATTGTCAGTCTGTTTAAGAAAATTATACAAATAATCCATTGTGAATCAGCAATAAAACTTAAAGATATTGTTGAATTCTGCTGTTAAAACTGCACACCATTCAACAAAGCAACAATCAATAAGGAGAAAGAGAAGTGTCTTCTACTTGGGTTTTCACCAATGTTACCAACAAGTCTACTGAATCATGTGTCATGACACCATCTAATTAACAACATCCTGGAATAGTCAAGCCCCCCAATACCTGAGTAAAGCTCATCATAGTATAAAAAATTGGAGATGAAATTCTAAGAAAAATGGGAATAGCATGCAAAAAGACACAAGAGCCATTTTGATATATTGACTTGAGGTAATAAAAATCAGGAATTTCAGAACAACCACTTCAAGAATCCTTTGATGTAATAAAGTTTTAAAATGGTAAGTTTTCATACCCATTAGGATGGTTGTTATCACAAAAAAATGAAAATAACAAGTTGGTGAGGGTGTGAAGAAACTGGAACCTCTTTATGTTGCTGGTGGAAATATAAAATGATGTCACCACTATGGAAAACAATGTGGCCATTCCTCAAAAAATTAAACACAGAATTACCTTATGATTCAGCAATTCCACATTTGAGTATACACCCAAAGGAATTGAAAACTGAGACTCAGATATTTGTATATCAGTGTCCAAAGCAGCATTACTGACAAAAACTAAAATGTGGAAACAACTCAAAACCCTATCAATATATGAATGGATAAACAAAATGTGGCATCTACATACAATGGGATGTTATTCAGCCTTAAAAAGGAATGACATTCTGACACTTGCTAAAACATAGATACACAATGAAGACATTATAGTAAGTGAAATAAGCCAGTCACAAAGGGTCAAATATGATTCCACTTACAGAAGGTACCTAGAGTAGTCAACTTAAAAGAGAGGAAAAGTAGAATGCTGATCATCGGGAGTTGGGAGGAGGGGGAAATGAGTAGTTACTGTTTCATAGGCACAGAGTTTCAGTTCGGGAGGATGGGAAAGTTCTGGAGCTGGATGGTGGCGATGATGGCTGCATGGCCATGTGAATGCATGTAATACCACTGAGTTGTGTGTTTTAAAATGGTTAAAATGGGAAGTCTTATGTTATATACATTTTACCACAATAAAAAAATAGGTAAATTTAGTTGATGGATATATGCATTTTATTATACTATTCTGAAAATTTACATGTTTTCAAAGTTAAAAAGTTGAATAAAAAAACCCAAAACTTTTGAAGCTTTTGAGCTATGAAATACAAAAGTAGTCATACAACTGCAAACAAGGACTTAAAAGAATACCTATATAAAACCTCCCTAATTCAAAAAATAAATTAAATCCAATCACAGGCATATTAATGCTAAATTAGGTTACAAATAATTGACTACAAAATTTTTTTCATTAAATTCATAGTATTTTTTAAAAGAGCCTTTCAAACCCATTATCAAGAAATATAACTTTGCCTGGGCCACACAGCCCAGCTGGTTAGCGCGCCATCCCAGTACTCCCAGGTGCAATCCCTGGCCAGGGCACACACCAGGATCGACCAACGAATGCATAAATAAGTAGAACAACAAATCGGTGTTTCTCCCTCTCCCTTCCTCTTTTTCTCTAACAATCAATAAATTAAAAAAGAAATACAACTTTGATTACCAGGTAACTAGTACAAAAGATAGTATAATCGTGTGCAATCATAAGCAGATTATATCTTTTGGAGAAAACCTGAGTGGTTCTAGGTCTAAATAGCAATATGACTACAACTATTTAGATTTAGAATTAGCCAGAAGCCTTTGGTTCCCAAAACCATTTATAACATCAGATAGCACATATATTCATACATACTGAAGCCAGATATGAAATCAGACAAATGCAGTTGTGCTTCAAAAAGCTAACTTCATTTAGGGATAAAATGCCAGTTCCTTGTGGACCTTTTCAGTATAAAAATAGTAGTGCATCATCTTAGATAATTAAGACAAATAATGTCTCCAGCTCTTCTGAAATACCAAGTTCAGCAGGTAGACATGAATAGTAAGAAAACACAAAATAGATTCAGAACAGATATAATAAGCTAAGTGAAAAAAAAGATATATACCTCAGATATCCCACTTTTTTAAAACTGAAAGAACAGAAAACAATAAATGATTTTTTTAAAACTATGGAATTCTTAATATAATCACAAAACTCAATTAATAGCTATCAGTTAGAAACTGCTACTCTACTATGAATAATAAACAATTATTTTTTTTTTACCTGGCACTGGTGGATATTTGGGCTTTTTTTTTTTTTAGTTTTGTGGAAGTGTAAATAATGCTGCTATGAATAATAGTACATGTCACTCAGAGCACATACGTACCTATCTCTGAAGTATATATACCTAACAGTAGAGTTGTTGGGTCAGAGAGAATGTGTATGATCAGTTTTAGTAGATTCTGCCAAGCCATATTGCTGAGTGATTGTATCTATTTACACTCTACTAGCATCCAGCTGTTCCACACTGCACCCTTTTAAAATGGGGTTCAACCCAACTGAACTACTACATTAATTAATAAATTTAATTTAAATTTTCAAAGGGTCTTAATTGTAGTTGGAATCTGACTAACTGAATAACTTGTTTACACGTGAATTTAATCAAAATACTTAAATATTAGTTCATATATAACCAAAATAAAATCAGAACTTGTCTAATTTTCCTCCCTGACAACATAAATACATTTATACAAGCTCAACCCTCTAAAGATAATAAAATCCTCCCAAGTTTATCATTAGATAAGAACACAAGCACCAACCTATTATGTTTCTAGAATTGGTAAATCTCTGCATAAAGCATGAACTGGTGAAGAGCAATTCAAACATTTTCTCAGCACTGATGTGAAAAACACGGTTGATATAAAGTCTTCCATGAAGATCTTTCTCAGAAATATTTTCTGGGGGAAAAAAGAACAGAATCAAAGGGAAGAAACCAAAACACAGATAATTTCAAGGTTTTGTTGTTTGCTTGCTTTTGGTACAATACAAAATGGCTTTTAAATGTGATTATAGTGATCAGCACATTCAGGGCACCATTAAACCTCTAAACTGGTGTTATATACATATGTATGATGTATACCTATACATAAGAGTATATAGTTAATTAAACTGATAAATATTTTCACTGATCATAATGAAATATAATGATCAACATTTCAGTTGTCAATACTCGAAAAAATAAATGTTTAATTTGAGTAATATCAAATTTCCATAATGTATCATTCAAAGGAATATTTCAAAGGTGATGAGGGCAAGACCGAGATGCAGAGTGGCAGCTACCACAGCATGCAACAGGTCCTGTTTCTGAGTGCTCGTGCACTCAGTAAACACAAAGTCACAAATGGTTCTAACATCTGCTGCACTCACTAACTTGCTAGCCACTGACTCCTCCAAGCCACATGTCATTGTATTCATAACAGTTTCTTAATACCACCCATTAAAAGAAGAAATCCTTCTGAAAAGTATACTTCAAAGCTAAATAATGTTCAATAGAATATTACATTTTTCTGGGAACCTGATAATGATAATGAGGTTGAAAACTACTGGCAACAAAGGAAGAAGCAGAATCTGCTCACCTCTCCACATATTCCTAGGAAATATTATGTAAAATAGCCCATGTTTGTATGGTGCTTACTATGTGTCACGCATTGTGCTAAGCACCCTATAGGTATACACTCTTCTTATCCTCACAGCAATCCTATGAGACACGTGGTGTCATCATCGTTTCCACCATGTAGATGAGCAAACTGAGGCACTGAGAGACTCCACGAAGCTCCACAGCTAATGAGTGATGAATTGCAATTTGAATTCACTCCAGCTCCAAAGCATACTTAACCTCTATTTTATACTTCCAGGAGTTTAACTTAGAAGAATCAAAAACAGAAGAAAAGACAGCTAGATATAGGAGCCTGGTAATGTACAGAAAATAGGGGAAAGCAATTCAAAATTTCAATGATTTCAGGACTGGGGTTATTTATTATTTCAAGGATTACGTCCCATCAACACAGAATGGAAAAGCATGACCAAAGCTCCCCATATGTCAGAAATCAAGCTCTAAGAATTATCTATTTAGAGCACCTGTCAATGTTACACCACGGGAAGCAGTCTGGGAAATAGAAGACAGGCAGAAGCCCTGGCTGGTGTACCTCAGTGGATTGAGCGCGGGCCTGCAAACTAAAGGGTCACCAGTTCAATTCCCAGTTAGGGCACATGCCTGGGTTGCAGGCCAGTTCCCGGCAGGGGACACACAAGACGCAACTGCATACTGATATTTCTCTCCCTCTCTCCTTCCCTTCCCTCTAAAGATAAATAAATTTTTTTAAAAAAGACAGGCAGAAAAAATCTTCCAGCTCTGCCTTCACTCCAACCATTGTTTTTTTCTCATTAACTGATTTGTGTCTCTCTTTGATACTTTGATATTAACTACTTTGATACAGGTACACAGAACTTAGAGATATCAAGTAAATATTGATATATCTTCTTCCTGCTAGACTATTTCACGGCCTTTTCTCTGTCTTGCCCCAGAGGTCTAGTGGTCTCACATTTATTAATTAATAAGCATCAACTGATATTCTGATTCCTGTTTCTCTCTACATTGCTTTGCCTCTAATTCATCTTGCTCTGCCAGCTGTAGATCATAGATTCCAATTTTGCTATTCTTATGCACTCCTCCCCCTGGCTTAATTTTAACCTAACTTAGCTCACATTCTCTGCAGAAGTCACTTTGGTTCAGAAACGCCATCACACCAAGTTCTTACCCCAGCTATACAAAACTGAATTTAACTTTTATCATACAACACAGGCCAGCTGTCTCATGCTGTGAGCTAGTCTGTCAGCTTCTACTCTCGCCTCTTACCTCCTGGGGCAGATGCTTCACAGACTATCCATGGCATGACAAAGCAGCATGGGGGAAAGAAGGAAATCCTGACAGCAACAGAAATATTAGATCCTTGAAAACACAACCATGATTTCCTTGTACTTATGGATGTGAATACATTGTGTCAACTCATCTCCACTTGCGAGGAAACTCCCAGCACCTTCTCAGATGCTCTGAACTCCTCCCCGAAAGTGGGCAAATAGTCAGCACAGGAAGTCTATCAGCAACAACCCTTGATAGCAGCAATCTTCAGCTGTTTCCACCTCATGACACACATAAACTAATTACTAAAATTCTGCAGCACACCAAAAAAATATATTTTTTCCTGATCTGACAAAAAATAGGAATAATTTTGATTCATTCACACTGGACAGCTATTGTTGTGTTGGCTGTTGTCATTTTTTTTAAATTTGACAACCTAAGGGAAAAGAGGTCAGGTATTGCAAGTTTTAAAAATTCTTGCGGCACAACGGTTGAAAATCACTGCTCTGGAGAAACAAAGTTCTGTAGCTTTTTCTGTGAATTATTATATATCAAAGTTTCAAGTTAGTAATATGGTTTAACAGATTAAAACACAATGCTTAGTTATTTTGTTCAGCAGCTGGAATCCCAGAACCCACTTCCAGAAATTAAAAAATGTCCCTAAAAAAGGCATTCATCACTCTTGATGGCTTCTAAACTGCTTGGTGTGCATTAACAGCATTAAAAAAAGAAGCCAGTCAAAGCAGATTCTAGGCTTTCTATATCTGGGTTCTGGTTAAACTCCACATCAGAGGGACTGTGCTAGAAGTTATTTCATGGGTCCCTCCATGAGGTATTTCACAATGCTCTGCTCTGTTGATTCCTCTCAAGTTTGCATGGATCTAAAAGGAGTCTCTATAACAAAACAGTCCAGTGCCTCCCTCCTAAAGATTATAGGCTATATGTGGTAGAAAAGAAATCCTCTCCTTTTCTAACTCAACCTGCTCACAGCAGTAGATCAAAATACTATTATTTTAAATAAAGCAAGGCATGGTTTAAAGTAATCTGCCATCTACCTAGCTGCCTCTAAATCCCTACATACATTTCCAAATTTCTTAGGATGGTTTACTCCTTTTGACCTTTTCCATCATCTCACCAGTTCATGAACTTAGGCATCTTCATCACCTCAGAAGTTTCAGAAACAAAAAAATAAGTTCATTCTAAAACCCACTTAATACATTTTATAAGCCTGAGACTTTGTAACTTGCTTAGGGAAAGCAATAGGAGTACTTGACTTGTTATTGAATGATCATCTAATAAGAAAAACAAAAGTCATCCCATACACCTTAAAGAAAACCAGCACAAGCAGAAGGCTGAATGTCACACGGAAGGTCTCACTGCTCTAAAGCCAAACGGGATCTTTAAAGGGGCGCCAGCAAGGAGCAAATTGTGATGAGGGCTCGTGTGCAGCACAGCATCTACACCACTGTGGTTCTTCCTTTACTTCTAGATATGAACACAGCTTATATGAGTTTTAATGTTACCCTTTATGTGACTTCTCATTAATGTTAATTTTATAGGAACTCAGTAAGGAAACTAAATACTTTTGAAGCACCATTCTTATAAACGAGCAGGTGGGTAAAAAAATCCTAGCCTGGCGTCACTTACTGCTCTGGCCACTGGGTGCCAGAGTAGGTCTTCCTAAAGTCAGAAGTTCAGACAGGCAGGTGGCGGCTAACTCATACCCGCTGTCCACCACAGCATGACTGGTAAGAACACTAGGGGCCTAGTCACTTACAGGATTCAATCCATTTAAAAAACTTCCTCTCAACTAATTTTTCAAAAGAACTCAACAATTGTCTTCTTAAAGCAATCTATGATTTCTAGGAAATAGTGGATTTTCATCTGTTTTTAAGAGCATGAATTTAGTTTTATTAAAGTTATTTCAGTGTTCCCAAATCAAGGTCTAACCTGATTTGGATTGGGTTTTCATGGATTTGGTCTTAGTTGATTAAATTTGAATTTGATTTTAGATTTGGACTTGATTTGAACTGGATTTAGATTTGACTGGGATTTAGTTTGAATTTCCATGGGTCTGGTTTTCATGCTAGTAAAGACTCCAGGGGTTCTCATCAAACCAGGTCTAACTTGAACAGCAGCTAGGCTAGCACATACATCATGTCCTACAGCTCCAACCCACTGTGATGTCCCCAGTACTATTCTGGGCACTGACAGTGGGAAAGAAGGTACAGAAAAAAGTCCAGACGTTGTTTCAGTTCCTGAAACTTGAAAAGTAGTCACTACCTGGAATCTGTCCTAATGTTTCCCTAATCCACTGGCTTACAGTTCTTTAAAGAAATTCCTTAAAATGCCAACTTAATAAGTATGACAAGCCCCAGGTTATTGGCACTAACTTAAAGAAAGTTAGGGAGAACATGATTTACTATAGTTTGTTGAAGCAATTGCTTTTTATTTTTATTCTCTACTTTTGCATCTCCATGTTTCTTTTATTTTTGGTGGTTAAAAGAAAGTATAATTATAATGTAACAAATTTTATTAAGATTTGCTTTTTCATTGCTGCTTCACCTCCAATGACTTAGGGCTTGGAATTTTAAAAGCTAAATGTGATGGAGATTTTCAAAAGCAAGGCTTCTGGGAAGTGAAGATGAGTTAGATTTAGCAGCTTCTTCCCCCTGTATTTTATTAACTTCCATCCTTTTTTGGTTCTTTATAGAGTGAGACTATAACTAAAGCTACTAAATTCCAATATGCACACAACTAATACAAAGATTAGCATTAAAAGACATAACTGAATTTTTATTAAAATTTATAAGAAATTATTTACCTTCATCAACAGAATCTGAAGTGCTGCTTTTGTCCAGAGAAAGATACTCATTTTTATTCAAGTCCAGTGATTTTGATGGCACTCTACTTAACCTCTTTTCTGAGGTTAGTAAAGGACTCTTTTTTATCTGTTTCTCAATTTGGGCTTCCTCTTTCCCTAACTCCTAAAAGGCAAACAATCCAGTTAAAAAAGAAAAAAAAAAAAAAACAGATTCTAGGCTTCATTTTACAGTGAGATCTTTAATACTAAAGACACCGAAATACTACTCTTTGAAAAACGTGTTATGTTTGCATCACATTTGCAATTCAGTCCATAAAAAAACTGCTAAACAATATATATCATTCTAGAGTCATCTTCTTAAACAGAAATTAATAATAAACTTATAAAGAATATCATATAAAAAGAACTCACAGAGAATTAACACCATGTGAATCACTTTAAGCAGAAGGGAAAGAAGGCAGAAGGCAAAATAATTCAGTTCTTTGGGGTCAGAAAGGAGAAGCGTAAAAAACCCAGTTAGTTTCCCCAGGCAATACCTGCCCCATCATCTCAAACAAGAAAACTCACCCATCTCTCAAGACCAGTAACTAAAGGGAAAAGAGAAAGAAAACAGAGAAATAAGTGTCACATAAGAGTGCAGTGGGGGACAGAGGATTAAAAGGGAAAATTAATTTCACTGCAAACTCACAGCGCAATGGTCCTTCCTGTGAAGGGACTAAGACACTAGGCATTAAAATATATTCATTTTATGAAGCTAACTACATTTTCCAGGGATGGTTTAATAGAGATACGTATTTCTTATTAGCCATTAAAGTATGAATGCTAATGCTGTTAGTTTTCGAGGTGAATAGCACTATAATTAGGCTTACTAGAACAGTGTAAAAAACATAAACTATACAGCAAAGTACTTTCTTGCATTGTCTGTGTGTAAGCAGATGAAAGAGAGCAAAAAGCATAGATACTGTCCTTACACTTTCTGCCCATGAGACCTTGGAGCACACTGTGCAGCAGAGGCACCAGGGAGGACACAGGCTTCCACCGGGCACTCAGGAAGCAGAGTAACAACAGGGATTAGGACACAATTTATTAAAGGAGTGCCTATCCTGGTCAGAACATTGATTCTTCAAGCTTAGGTTACTGCTAAAATCAAGATCTGATTTATCTGGGAGTTCCACACTACAAGGCAACATGCTTATTTAGTTGACCCAGCTTGTCTTTAACAAATATTAAGTAGAGTAAGTTTCCACGCATATTTCTTCTGTTGTTCTAATTAAGATATGGTTCCTATTAGAAAGAATATAGATAGATACTTATAAGAAAAGTAACAGTCACTATTTTTGAGTGGTTAGCATCTGGACAATTTTTATTTCTTTGTATACTTTTCTATATTTCCTGAATTTTTACAGAGTATTAATTTTATAACTTAACAAAAATCTATTTTTGCCTTGGAAAAATGCTATCTCTGACATCATGTTATTTCTGACTTTTTTGGAAGTAAAAATGAAATAAAGTGACATGATATTTGTTGACATCTTATAATCTCACCATACTGCTCTTAAATGCAAAAGATAAAAAAGAACCAAACTTCTATATTGTATTCCATAACCTGCAGACATCTATACTAAATATCATTGAATGTATAATCAATCTTAAAACATTAAACTATCCCTTTGCATTCCATTCCCTTTCCTTAGAGAAAAAAATTACTTCCTTTAGGAACAAAACTACAAGCAAGAACCAACCAATTAACTATTCCAAGAGGAGGTACAGGAGTCATTGTTAAGGAAGCTGTAGGACAGACTAGAATTAAATTTAGTAGTTTTGAGAACCCAGTCTTCAAAGTCAGACTTTTGTAAGAGGATGAGGAAACTGCAAGAGATTCCCCTGTCCTCTTACCTCCCCAAAATTGAGTAGTGTGGTTTTTTCAGTGAACACACATAAAGAAAATAGCATCTAGAATCACCTCCCTTTTACCAGTAGGAAGTTGCTCAGGGTCTCTAGATGGATCAGTTTTGCAAGAAACCCACAACACAACAGCACACCAAGAGAGATGCATGAGATGCCTGAAACAGGTTGATAATTTGGTGGGCTTTCACATAAATACAGTCTGTTTCAATGTTTTCCAAATGTTTATTCATAGGAGATGCTGGGAGCTCCATGAGAGAAAGTAGAAAAGGTCCATTGCTGGCCACACACAGATTCACTGTCAATTATAACACCTTATGGTTACTGAACACTTAATGTGTGTCAGGGACCGTTCAAAGTACTTTCACATATATTAATTCATGCAATCTTGATGAATACCCCATTGGGATATTATTGTCCTGATCTTCTAGGAATTGAGAAAAGTGCAGAAAAGTTAAATAATTAAGTTAACCTAAAATCATATAGCAAATGGCAGAGGCAGGATTCAAAGCTGATGGCTCTGCTCCAAACCAAGAATTCAGGTTTTGCCTCAACCTTGCATCCGCAATCAGAACAGAAGCTCTACAGTGGATGCAAGCTTAGCGCTCAGACATGGTCTCTAAACACCATTCTTCACTAAGAGCTATAGCTCATTGGGAAAATGGCTGACACTGGATCTAGGACAGAAAGTACACAAAATGTGCCTGGGGCATGTTCTTGCACCAGAAAGAAAGGAAGCCATCAGAAATTATTGATCACTTCAAAAGGACAAAGAAACCAATCTGAAAGGACTCAGAAGGGGCCATCTGAGTACAAGAAAAAAAAAAGACTCCAAGTCATAGAAACTCATTGAAATTTTTAAAAAATCAGTGGGCTTTTAATGATACTTGAAAAAATAAAGGAAGGAACTAACCAACTATGAAACCCAATAATTAACTGGGTGCGCCTGCTTCAGTAGTCAGCCTAAGAAGCTTCTACTGTTACTCAAGCATGCTGCGCAGGGTTCTCATCTCCCTTTTCAAAACAGACTTTACCACACATACTCCCTACTTGGGGAAAAACTTCTGCTAACTATGAATTTCTCCATCTTAACCTCTGCTATTGAAAGACTTGAAACTCTTCTCCCAAAATAAAGGAGCAGCCTGACGTCTTAAGTTTTAAACATTCTGTATACTGTATTCTTACTTGATATTCTGTTCTGATTAACACATGGCAGCATCAGTTATATTTTAAAAGGGTGTCACACACTAACCGCTTTTGGTAGATTTCCATCGATTGACTCTGTTTCTGAAACCCGATTAACTGATTCATGGGTAAAACTGATAGACTTGGATAATTTTTCATCTCTCTCCCCATAGTCATCCAAGCTGCTTCTTTCTGGACTTCTGTAAAAAACACATCATTATGGAAACATAAACAAGGTCATACAAATAAGCAATTTAGTCCCTTCACAGAGGTCCTTTCTATTATAAAGCATTTTGACAACAAATGGTTTTTTGTAATATAACAAATAAGCCTCTACTTATAATACACTATTTTCTTAAATCACATGCAAATTGGCTTTATTTACTTCTGAAAGTAAGATAATGCTAATATGTGATTTTATAAATTTCAGAAGCCATTATAAAATTAACCAAGTACAAGTGGCCATAACTAATAAAATGAACGCTGCTTGTTTAAATTTCAGTTATGGACACGACAATGCTTTGAAAGGTGCAGGGTGAATGTTTGAGTTGGGTGCCAGTCAGCACCAGAAGGTAGTTTAAGACCTCCTTCCCTCTGATTCAGTCCCAGCTGAGATGGTGAATCCTCCCCAGAATGGAAGCCCCTGATATCTGAGCACAGAGCCCATCAGTCAGTCCATGCCCCCCTTCTTGCTCTCCTTATTTCGGAGAACAAGGTTTAAGGAACAGCTTTCAAATGGTCATCAGGACAAGAGTACAATAAATGTCCTGGGGCCTGCTTTTTTTTTTCCTCTCAGGGACAAAGAGAAAGAGAAATCTATTAAATATGAAAGGAGCACAACTGATCTAATTTCCAGTGCTCGACCTTATTAAGAAATTGTTATTCTGTGTAATCTCTGCAACATACACTTAAAGCTCTTCTAAAATAAAGTAGCAGCCTGACCTTTTACATCATATTATCCTGAGGAAGGAACAGAAATGCCAAAGGGCCTTTCAGCTCTGTTCTCTTCCATCCAAATAATACCTAGGTCCGCTACCAAGTCACTTTTGGCCAGGCGGGCAGGGCTCTGAGGGAACCAAAGGGAAAAAAATGGCTCCTTGTGACTAACCCACCAGCCATGTGTCTGAACTTGAGGATTTTAAGGATAGAGTTGGGTTGGGAGAAATAAAGAAAAAAGGAGGAGGGAGAGTGAAGGAGAAATTGAAAATGAAGAGTAGGATGATGGAAAAGCTGAGGAGATAAAGGTTAAGGCCAAACATACTTTCTTCACAGACTGGAAGAATGGAAAAAGGAGTAGAAAGTGGAATGAGGATCCTGCCACAACTTTTCTTAGAAAGCACTCAATCACCAAGAAAAAGCATCTTTTCTGGTGACCTTGAGCTGCTTCATACCTTAGAGTGTATAAAGCAGCTGGTCAAAAATATTTATCCTTTCTTTCTTCAAAGGCTAGAAACTTTTTGAGTTGGCAGGGGCCTTGGAGATCATCTAGTTTAACTGCCTCATTTCACAGATGAGTAAAATGAGGATCAGAAAATCTAAGTGATTTGCTTGAGGTTGCTTAGCTGCTTGGTAGCAGAGCCCAGACTAGAATCCAGATTTTCTTTACCACCATCCAAGCCTCTTTGCATTCTACCAGTTGCTTTTCTACCCAACTCCAGTACCTGAAAGAAGCTAATAAACTTGACAAGGAGAGCAGTACAGGAGAAATTTTTAACTTTACAGAAAACTAATAATATATGAGCATGTAACCATGTAAAAAAGGCTATAAAATACTGATGCTTAACTGAAACACTCTAAATAGGATCCGCATAACTAAGAGACTAGATAGTATAAAAATTCTGTAGACACATCAAAACTTTTGAAAGATTTCAATTTTAAGATTCGCTACAGAATTTTAAATAAGTTTTATTAAGTTATAATTTACATACTATAAAATTCACTCCATTTAAAGTATCTAATACAGTGGTTTACTGAGTTGTGCAACAATCACCATTATCCAAGTTTAGAACATTTCATCACCCCTAAACGAAACCCTGTGCCCATTAGCAGTCACTCTCATTCTCCCTTCCGCCACGCTCCTGGCAACTACTAATCTACTTTCAGTCTCTGTGGGTTTACTGACTCTGGACTCCATTTTATATAAATGGAGTCATACAACATGTGGTGGTTTGTGACTGGCTTCTTTCATTTAGCATAATGTTTGCTTTAGAATTTTAATATATTATCCGCACCTGTTTTTACTGCTATGCCCTCAATTATCATTACACGAAATGCACTTTTACTTGTACAGGTTAATAAAAATGTCCATTCTTCCAAATGAATTCCCATCAGTCAAGAACAATATCTCTCTACTCTGAATTTATCACATTATGTATTGCTTCATTTGGCCCTTATCATTTTCAAACTTGTACTATAATTATTTGCATTCCCTACAGTACTACAAGCTCCTTTCATTAATGTATTTAATATTTATTGAGTGCCAACTACATTTCAAGCACTACGCTAGGATATCGTTGAGGAAAAGTTGTAGTATCTGTATATCCCTCAAAATATCTATCAGCTGCCCTGGCTGGTATGGTTCAGTGGATTGAGTGTCGACCTGCAAACTGAAAGGTTACTGGTTCAATTCCCAGTTAGAGCACATGCCTGGGTTGCAGGCCAAGTCCCCAGTTGGGGGTATGCAAGAGGCAACCAATGGATGTTTCTCTGACACATTGATGTTTCTCTTCCTCTCTTTCTCCCTCTCTTCTCCTCCCGCTAAATAAATAAATAAATAAATAAATAAATAAATAAATAAATAAAATCTTTTTAAAATTTTTTAAATAAAATATTTTAAAAATTAAAAAATATCTACCAGCTAATTTACTTTATTGTTACCAATAAGCACAGAGATTTCACTAAGTACTTCCCCAGATCCTTAATTTAAAATGTTTATTAAAACCATGCTTTAAGCAAATCCTATGTGACACAGTTACAGAGACACATTTCTTTATATGTCTTTTATTTGCTTATCAATTTAGTAAACTATTCACTGGAGTGAAAGGTGAACCTTTCACTCCATTCCATCAGGGAGAATGGAGGTAAACTTCACCCAAGAGTGAATTAACAGAAGTTCTGAATTAGTAAAGGTTACAATAATTCTGCTCTGAATAATGATTAAGAAATCTTGACATTTCAAAACATTGCTGTACCTTGGCTGCACATTTTCCTCGATCGACAGGGACAAGCTTTCCATCTCTTCAGCATTTAAGCCTAGTTCAGTGCCATAGTTCTGCTGGAGCAGCTGCCAGAATTCCTGTCTGGTCAAGCACTAAAATGACACAAAAAAGTAAGACAGTATAATACCCTGATTCAAACATGTATTTTGAAGTATTGAATAAAAATGACCTGTTGTGCAGTTACTTGGTAGTTATGTGACCTTAATAGACATCAATTTTCCATAGCTACAAAAATATGGGTTAACAAAACTTACCTGGCAGAGTCCATGCTGGGAATAAAGTACATAATATATGGTAACTACTGTAAATTGAAAGAAGGATGTTTAAATTTTTTTTAATAAAATAATGTGTTCATGGTTTCCAGCAATCACTAATCTGCAGTTTAAATTCTGCAATACAACCAGTCTACCATGAGCTCCAAATCACTACTCAGAGTTTTAATCATCAAACAGAATCCATCATCTGAATCCATAATATATATCTGCATATTTTAACCATTTAAAAAAACTTACATAGCAGAAAACTCTAAATTATATTTTCCTAAAATATAAAATGCAAGGGGTTGGAATTCAGAATATTTTAAATTTATTTTTAGAGAGAGGGGAAGGGAGGGAGAAAGAGAGGGAGAGAAACATCGATCGGTTGCCTCATTCACGCCACCCACCAGGGATGCAGCCGACAACCCAGACATGTGCCCTGACAGGGAAGAGAACTGATGATCTATTGGCTTGCAGAACAATGCCCAACTCACTGAACCACACCAGCCAGGGCTTGATTTATTTTTAATGTAGCCCATCTTGTTCTTTCGTTATAGGTAACATATCAGTATTGAAATAATTTAATACAAAAAACTCACATTACATAGCAAAACAAAAACAAAAATAGTGTGATAACCAATGGTCTCATTTCTAGAAACATTTCTAATGGTTAATCACATGATTAAGCAAGGTAGAGGGAGGCAACACTCGAAGCAACTGTTGGCAAGATTCTTTATCTCTCTTATTTATACAATAGATAATTACTTAGAACCTCTCAAACGTAATTTACTCCACTAGATGCTAAAGAGGATAAAATGCTCTAAAACAGCTTACAATATAGTTGAAGAAACCCAGGAGACTTTTATGTCAATTAAATGTGACAAGCTGTATGATTATGTACTTAAGTCCCAGTGGAATCAACACTGTAATACTATTGCAGGTTAGGGTGATCAGAGAAGGCTTCACATTGGAAAAAGGTCTTCTGTTGAGCTGAAAGAAAGACATGAATGGGGAAAATGGAGAAATGAGAAAATTTTGGAGAAGAAAACCAACATACAAATATGGAATAAATACATAAAGAACCTAATACTTGTTTTGAAGTCAGTTAAAAGTTTATCAGTCTACTGGAGTAAAAATTTTAAGTTGGGAAATACTAGGAATAAATATATACAGAGATTTAATGCAGCCAAAACATAGAGATGCCTTGAATTCCTCCCTGGTATTACCTATGGCAAATACCATTTCCTTTTTTTATAAAAATTATATTTTATTCATTATGCTATTACAGTGATCCTGACTTTTCCCCCCTTTGAACCCTTCTGCATAGCACCCCTCACTCCCTCAGGCAATTCCCCCCACTATTGTTCATGTCCATGGGTCATGCATATAAGTTCTTTGGCTACTCCATTTCCTATGCTGTACTTTACATCCCCATGGCTATTATGTAACTACCTATTTGTAGTTAACTCCCTCATCTCTTCACCCTCTCCACCTCACATCTCCCATCTGGCAACCATTGAAATGCTCTCAGTATCCAGATTCTGTCTCTGTTCTTTTTGTTTGCTTAGATTCAATTGCTGAAAGATATGTATTTTTTTTTTTTGCCATTTAACTGATTATAGTTTTGATCTTCTACTGTTCCTGAAATAAGTCCTTTTAACATTTCATATAATAATGGTTTCGTGATGATGAACTCCTTTAGTTTTTCTTGTCTGGCAAGCTCTTTATCTGCCCTTCAATTCTAGATGATAGCTTTGATGGGTAGAGAAACCTTGGCTGTAGGTCCCTGCTTTTCATGACTTTGAATATTTCTTGCCAATCCTTTCTGGCCTGAAAAGTTTCTTTTGAGAAATCAGCTGACAGTCTTATGATGTGTCCTGGAGTGGGCCTCTTTGCATCCATCTTTTTTGGGACTCTGTGCTTCGTGGACTTGCATGTGTTATTTCCTTCACCAAATTAAGAAATTTTTCTTTCATTATTTTTTCAGACAGATATCTAATTTCTTGTTCTTCCTCTTCTCCTTCTGGCACCCTGATGAGGTGAACATTAGAACTCTTGAAGTTGTCCCAGAGGCTATTTATACTATCCTCATTTTTTTGGATTCTTTATTCTTCTGATTGGTTGGTAGCTTTCCTTCCTTATGTTCCGAATCATTGATTTGGTTCTCAGCTGTTTCTACTGGTTTTTGGTTCTACTGTTGTTTCTCTGTAAATTGATCTTTATTTCAATTAGTGTATCTTTCATTTCTGACTGGACCTTTTTTAAGCTGTTGAGGTCCTCATTAAATTCCCTGAGCAACCTTATAACAAGTGTTTTGAATTCTGCCTCTGATAGATTGCTTATCTCCATTTCTTTAGCTCTTTTTCTAAAGTTTTGATCTGTTCTTTCATTTGGGCCATGTTTTTTGGTCTCCTCATTTTGGCAGCCTCCCTGTGTTTGTTTCTATGTATTAGGTAGAACTGCTTTGACTCTGCTGCTGTGTCTTGGTAGTATGGTCTAATGTAGTAGGTGTCCTGTAGGGTCCAGTGGCACGGCCTCTCCTATCACCCAAGATGGATACTTGAAGTGCACCCTTCATATGGGCTGAGTTTACCTTCGTCTTGTAGTTGAGCCTTGGTTGCTGTTGGCAGATCAATGAGAGGGATTTACCCAGGCCAGTCAGCTGTAAGGATTGGCTGTGACCACTTACCACCAACCTCCACCCTCCACAGAGGATCAGTTATGCAGGGGCTCCAATGTGGTCTGCAGCTCTCCATTGGATATACTGGCCTTGGGGTTTCCTGGGTGGTGCACGCCAAGGTCAGCCCCCACCTGTGTTTTGCCCAGGGCCACCATGCCAGAGCTACAAAGCAATCTGAGATGGCTGCTACTTGGTCTGGGCTTGGAGATTTCTAGGTGAAGCCAAGCTGCTGCTAATGCCAGGCCTTGGGCTCACTGAGACCAGCTGTTGTTTGTGTGAGAGGATTTAGGAAGTTGTAAAGCATGAGCCAAGACCAGCCACTCATATGGAAAAGCAGCTTGGGTGGGCCCACAAGTTGGGTGGGGCAGAGTCTCTGGGGATCTCCAAGGCAGGTCAAACAGTGTTAGCCAGGTGGATGAAGTCTCAGATATGGTACCAGCTTGCCAGCTCTACTGGGGGAGGGTTTAGAAAAGGGACAATGGCCTCTGCTCATCGTGATGCCAGACACTTCAGTTCCTCCCTGTATGACACTAGTGACTTTCAAGCTCCTACCCTGGTACTGGAGCTCAGAGGGAGTGAGTCTGAACAGATGAGTCCATGTGTGGGTTCTTTAAGAGAAACCTCAGGGTTTCCACTATTTCAATCCCTGCTGGTTTTTGCAGCTAGAAGTTGTAGGGACTTATCTTCCTGGCACTGGAACCTCAGGTGGGAGCCTAGGACTCCTTGCTTCCGAGATATCTCTCCCAAATTTTTACCCACCATGCATGGTTGAGAGACTAGCCTGTTCTGCATCTGCACCCCTCCTACCAGTCTTGATGGATGTAGTTTCTTTAATTCCATAGTTGTCAGACTTCCATTCACCTCAATTTCTGACAGTTCTGAGTGATGGCTGCTCTATATTTTAGTTGTTATTTTGATGCGATTATGCGAAGAAGCAAGCCACATCTTCCCATACCGCCACCTTGACCAGACCTTTTTTCTTTCTCCTTGTTTCTCTGTCTAGTAGCTATGGTATCTTTGTTTGTTACATTACACTCGATGAACTTCATTATATTTCATGAAAACTCAAATAAATTAAGAACAAATATTCTGCAATTTAGACTACTAGTTCCCAATTTGCCATGCCCAGAGTATTAAGATTCCACAAGAGTAGTTGATTAAAAAATTCAGAGAATATTATCACTATTTCAAAAGTCAAAAATATCCAAACAGTTACCTACAATAAAGTTATTCAAGCTAAGTAAAATGTCTAGCCTCTTTGTTTGGGGCTGCATTATATTAACCTAGAATGGTTATGTCAGACTGATAATAAACTCTCATTGGAAATAACATACAACTAATAGACAATAATGTTCTAACATTTTATTCTTTAATGTACACCACTTATTTGGTGGACAAAAAGTCTTTTGAAACATAGTATCCATAATAAAAAATAATCAAAAGGATTGCTCACAGTAGAGAAAGTTAAGGAACCACTGTCCATGATCCTAAAGATATCTCCACACATTTCTTTTTGCCTCCCACTGCAGAAGAGCTATTTGTGAACTTTTTTTCACAATGGCAGTTAGCTCATACTAATAAATTAACCCACTTTTCCAAAGGCATTATCTTTGAAATACTTTTAGTATCATAAATGGATGGTTAACATTATAAAGAGAAACCAAAAACACTTCAATATGCTTCTGGAATAGTAACCTCTTATAAAAACTATTCTGAAATAATAGATACTAAAATATACCGAAAGCAGACCAAAGCAAGTATATGAACCAATGATAAATATTCAGGCAGCTTCCTAAGAGTGAAAGAAATGAAACTTATAAGTAAAAAAATAAAACAAAAATTCCATTTTATTTGACTACATAAATAAATGATTTAATTGCAGTATCAAATACTATTGGGAAATTAATAGCAGGGTAATTTTTGTATTTTTTAATATGTTAGGTTTTCTTAAATGTATACACAAAAGGTTAATGGAAAACAAAATAGAACTCACAGCTCACCATCTTAAAGATTTGCTAAGTTGTTAAAAAATGACACTTTTTTCAAAGTTGGTCAGAAGTCACAAAAATGCAGTTATTTACAGCCATGCTGAATGTTCAAACATTGAAACCCATATCCATCCACACTGTTATTCACTATTCTTTCAATAATCGGCAGCTGAATCAGAGTTAAATAACCTTAAAAAAATCCTAAATTTTAAACAAAGCCTAAACACCTACCTGCAAACAATGAAGAGTCTCCCCGTTTCAGCCTACAAGAGTACTTTAACAAAATAAAGAAGAACCAAGCAGTAACCAGATAAGGCTCAAAAGTCAGAAGATCAATTTCTGGCCCAGAAAGCTTTATATTCTCAATGTGCTGCAAAGTCTTTATTCCACAGCAGAGTTCCAAATATTTAATGACAACTACATAAAATCACTGCTTCAATCTTCTAGTTTTGTTTTAAGAAGCTTTTCCTTATTAAAAAAACAAGTTGTATTGTATTTAAGCACATTATTTGTCACTTCCTGGTTTGTAGTATCAGCATTCTTTCCAAGGTGGCAGGTCAGAATGCAGAACTGGAAGTTATACCTCACTCTACAGGTTCCTAAGCCACGCCTATTAAAAGAGATAGGTAAACAGGGTTTCATTAAAGGGACAGTTCCCAATTTCTTCTGATTAGAAACAATAAAATGCAAATGAAATTATCTTACTTATGTTCAATTATGTAAAATGCTTCTTGCAATATTATTTTAATCTCATTCTAAAAATTAAATATATTAAGGGTTAAACTTTCTTCTCCATACTACCACTTTCTATTCAATTCTGGCAACGTCATTATTACTTCTTCAGTACTGAGGTAGCAGTCCCATCAGCCTCCTGTATTAACCTTTTACTATTATCAAAGATTGAATCTCTTCATTATCATAAATTGAATGTCAGGAAATAGCAGGAAGGCTGAGCTAATCAAATGGAGCAATTCTAATACCCACATCTTACATCATTAAAAAGTTTACATCTTGATTACTCAATAATTCTGTCCTTTAACAATATTTTTTACTTTATTCAAAATAATTTCCTGTCAGGGATCTGGACTATAATAAACATTATGGAGAATCTTTACTAATAATTCCAATATATTTCTCAGAAAAATTTTCTTCTAAATGAAAAATATGAAAGCATGCCCTAATTTCTACCTAGTTGCTCCATTTAATTCAGTAGGGTATGTAGACATGATAAATGCTACTTGATGAACTAAAAAGATCAACATTTTGGGAGGGCTGCTAAAATCTAATCATTTTCTACAATAGCAGAATGAGGGACCAGAGAGACAGTGGAGAAGAGCACTCACGCATACTGAAGAAAGTACACTGGGGGAGGGGTCAAGTGGGCTAGCTTCTACTACCTAAAAAATTAGTGCTTTGACATATGATGTTAGTTCTCATTGACTGAAACTGTAGATAGATATCCTTATTCTCTCATAGTAACTGAACAACTATGAAAAAATGTATATTAACAAATATTGTAAATAATTTTTATATATTTGCTAAATGTAAAAATTCTTCTACTAAACTACTGGTATATAGAGCAGAGCTAACTATAGAGCAGGTGGACAAGGGAAAATAGAACCTACAACTGAGCCTTAAGAAAGCCCAGCATGTGAATGCTAAGTAGAAGAGGAGTAGCCAGCCAAAAAGAAGGAAGGAAATACCAGAAAGGTAAGGCGAAATTCCAGAAGGGATGCCATGGAAATCAAGGACAGAAGGTGTTGCAAAAGAGAGGTAGTGTGCAATAGTGTGAAATGCTATTGAAAGATTAAGTAAGATAACCACAAGTATGGCAAATGCTAGTGTGCAAGGGAGTGGAGTGGCCTGGCAAGTCAGGTCTCCATGACTAACACTGGTGATGGGGAAAGGAGGGGAAGGGGGAAGCAGCCACATCATGAAGAGCCTCATATGCCATGCTAAAGAATACAGTAGTGTTTACACTGTCAAAATATAAAAAGCCACCTACAAGTTTCACATAGAAAAGTAACAAGTTCAGATTGTGTTTTTAAAAGATATACTTTTAATGGGTATTTATCCAAAGAATATAAAAACACTAATTCAAAAAGATATATGAACCCCTGTATTTATTGCATTATTTACAATAACCAAGAGACAGAAGTAACCTATGTGTCCATTGATAGATCAAGAGATAAACATGAAGTATATACATAAACAATGGCATATTACTCAACCATAAAAAGAATGAACTATATTTCAAGGTCAGGAAGTGTGACAATGCTGGCTTAGTTCTTTTTTTCTCAGGATCGTTTTGGCTACTCGGGTCTTTTGTAGTTCCATACAAGTCTAATGATATTTTGTTCTATTTCTTTAAAAAATGCCCTTGTGATTTTGAAAGGGATTGCATTAAATTTCTGTATTACTTTGGGCTATATGGCCGTTTTGACTATGTTGATTTTTCCAACCCATGTACATGGAATATCTGTCCATTTCTTTGTATATTCTTCAATTTCTTTTAACAATGTCTTGTAGTTTCCAGAGTATAGGTCCTTCACATCCTTTGTTAAGTTTATTCCTAGGTATTTTATTCTCTTTGATGCAATTGCAAATCAAATTTTTTTTCATTTCTTATTCTGAAACTTCATTGTTAGCATATAAGAACACACTGGACTTTTATACATTAATTTTGTATACTGCAACTTCACTGTATTTGTTCCTAAATAGTTTTCTTGGTGTCATCTTTAGAGTTTTTTATATAGAATCATTTGCAACAACATGGATGGATCTTGAGAGTATCATATGAAGTGAAATAGGTCAGATGGAAAAGGACAAAAACTACATGATTTCACTCATATGTGAAAGGGAAAAAAAGAAACAAACAAAACAGAACAAACTCACACATACAAACAATAGAATGTTGGTTACCAAAGGAAAAGGGGAGTGGAAGGAGGGCAAAATGTGTAAAGGGGGCCAAGGATATGGTAGCAGAAGGAAACAACTTTTGGTGGTGAACACACAATAGAGTATACAGATATAAAATTAGGTTCTACATTATATAATGTTATTGATCAATGTCACCTCAATAATAAATAAAATTTTAAAAATAAAACACTTTTAAAACTACTACTACCTTGGTAACAACATAACAGACAGATTAGAGTATTAAAAAGAAGTAGAGCCCTGGCTGGCATAGCTCAGTGGATTGAGCACCAGGCTGCAAACCAAAGGGTCCACCGGTTTGATTCCCAGTCAGGGCACATGCCTGGGTTGCGGGCCAAGTCCCCAGCGGGGGCCACATGAGAGGCAACCACACATTAATGTTTCTCTCCCTCTCTTTCTTGCTCCCTTACCCTCTCTAAAAATAAATAAAATCTTTAAAAAAGAAGAAGAAGAAGTAGGGGCTTAGCAGGTGTGGCTCAGTGGGTTGGGTGTCTTCCTGCAAAGCAAAGGGTTTGATTCCTGATCAGGGCACATGCCTGGGTTGTGGGCCAGGTCCCCAGTTGGGGGCATTTGAGAGGCAGCCCTGATTGATGTATCTCTCATGCATCAGTGTTTCTCCCCTTCTCTTTCTTCCTCTTGTCCCTTCTCTCTAAAAATAAATAAAGAAAATCTTTAAAATAAATTAGAAGGTAGGGAACTATTGTAATGGTTCAAGCTAAAAATGATAAGGGCTTTGGTGATCAGTAGGACATGGCTGGAGAAGAAGCGGTAAGAAACAAGGATGCATCCAGGTTTTTAGCTTGGGACAAGGTAGGAGGCTTATACCTCACTGACAAAGGAAAAATAGGTGGAGGATTTCTGACAACCGAAAAGGTGAAAAACAGGGAACAACAATACAACATAAATACTTCTACACTGCCAGGTTATTACATAGAAAATGCAACTAAAATAGCAATTTAACATTTATTTTTCCAAAGTAGGTCTGAATGTGTTGCACTTATTAGATTTAGAGCACCACTGGAAAACTAGTAGATTTCAAGTAACTCCTGAAGACATGATCATTAGAGAGGAACATAAGGAAGAGTAAGGGGATTTGATAAGGCTGTGGAGTCTGCAGGAGAAGGCTGGGTGACACTCTTCCCAAAGGTCTCAGAAGGTGATGTTAACTTCGTAAACTGATGACTGTTTGGAGAACAGCCCAGCATTGTCAGTGTCCTAGAACGGCACTCAGAGTAGCTGACTTAAAATAAGCCACACTCACAAACTGCATATACTTGCTCAGTGGTAAATATACTAACATGGTAAAGGAACAGACCTTTCTAGTCATGAAAACTCTTTCATTCCACGTCATTCGTCTAGGGTAACCAGAACTTTGCATGATAAGCATGGAATCAGAGTAAAGGTAGACAGTTTTAAGAGGCAATTACTTTGACGTTGGTGGGGCCCAAAGATTCATCTCTGTACATTTCTCCAGTGATCAAAGTCTGCCTCTATGACTTTACTTTTCTGTCCTAAATCCTAAATTCTTGGCCTATATCTGGCTAAGCCCCTCAGACATATTCTTTCTTTATATACACTAATAAAATCAATCAACTGATTAGTTCTTCTTCCCCCAACATATCTGAGAAATGCGACAGCCTCTGTCAACCCTCTAGGATTAGCATTTCCAAAACAGAAACTGGAGTGACATGTTTCAGAATTTGAAGAAGGTGGGTCTATCTACATTGAAAAGGCTTCCCTCATCACCTCTTCCCTAATTCTGACACATGCCCCCTCCTCATGCCCTTAGGGAGTGACTCTGAAAGCCCTTTAAGCCTTAGAATTAAAAATGAGTGCAGATTTCTGCTCTATTAGGCCCTAGATTTAAATATTCACTCTCAAAATGTACTCTTAAATTTCCAGGAAGAGCTAGCTTCCCAGTAGTCCCCATGTACCAGCAAGAGAGATCACTGTTACGTGAGAAAAAAATAGTGCAAAGAGAACATTTTGAATCTGTACACACCTGCCTATATTACTAGTACCTGGTAATCCTAAACCCAAAAATACCATCACTAGAAACATGACAGGGGTAATATTAAGGATTGAGCTTTAACCAGTAAACTTTTAAGTTTTAAGCCTTGTTAAAACTATAACCTTATGAGGGGAGACAGCCCCCCCCCAAAAAAAAAACATAATTATCTTTTGGAGGGCAGGCCCCTTATACTACAGGCTTCCCCTGCTAGCTCAGTGTTCTAGGAATCTATCTGTATCAGTGTACTGGCTGGCATTGTTGCAAGTGGCTACACTGGCTTCAGTGAATTTTTTTTGAAGACTGTTTCAAAATGTTTGCCCATTTCATGATGGATAATTTCTGAGCGCACATGCCTACACCAGCACTGAGTGTTCAACAATTTTTGACCAATAACAAAAAAACAGCATGACCCACCCCACACCCTGTGCCCTACCCTCCCTATTCACCCAATTGCACCCCAAGCAACTTTTTCTTGTTTCCCCAGAAGAAAAACATCCTCAGAGGGAAACATTTTGCTGATGTGGAAGAGGTGAAACAAAAAACAGCAGAACTAAAAGGCATCAAAATCAGGAAGTTCAAAAACTGTTTTGATCAGTAGAAAAAATGTCACAATAGATGTAATGCATCAAACAGAGAGTACTTTGAAGATGACTGAAGTTTAAACATATAAGAATAGTTTTTGGAATACAGATCTTTTACTTCCTTGGTTAAATTTATTCCTGGGTACCTTATTTATTTGTTTGTTTGTTTATTTACAATAGTAAATGAAATTGAATTTTCTTAGTTTCTTCTTCCGATAGCTTGTTATTAGCATATAAAAATACCATTGATTTCTGGGTATTAATTTTAATTCTGCTACTTTGCCAAATTCATTTATTAGGTCTAGTAGTTTCCAGTGGAGTCTTTAGGGTTTTCTATGCACAATATCATATCATCTGCAAATAAGGACAGCTGTACTTCCTCCTTTCCACTTTGAATGCCTTTTATTTCTTGTCTGATTGCTGTGGCCAAGATTTCTAGAAGTATGTTGAGTAAGAGTGGTGACAGCAAACATTCCTATCTTGTTACTGATCTTAAGGAGAATACTTTTAGCCCTGGCTGGTGTGGTACAGTGGATTACGTGCTGGGCTGCAAACCAAAGAGTGACTGGTTTGATTCCCAGTCAGGGTACACGCCTCGGTTGTGGGCCAGGTCCCCAGTTGGGGTAGTAGAGAGGCAACCACACGTTGATGTTTTTCTCCCTCCTTTCCCTCTCTCTGTAAGTGAATAAATAAAACCCAGGAAGTCCAGGAAGCTCGGAGAGTCCCAAAGAAGTTGGACCTAAGGAAGCACACACCAAGACACATCATAATTACATTACTCAAGATTAAAGAGAAGGAGAGAATCTTAAAAGCAGCAAGAGAAAAGGAGACAGTTACCAACACAGGAGATCCCATAAGACTATCAGCTGATTTCCCAAAAGAAACCTTGCAGGCAAGAAGGGGCTGAAAAGAAGTATTCCAAGTCATGAAAGGTAAGGATCTACAACCAAGATTACTCTACTCAGCAAAGCTGTCATTTAGAATGGAAGGGCAGATAAAGTGCTTCCCAGATAAGGTCAAGTTAAAGGAGTTCATCATCACCAAGCCATTATCATATGAAGTGTTAAAGGGACTTATCTAAGAAAAAGAAGAAAGTCAAAGCTATGAACAGTAAAATGACAATGAACTCACAACTATCAACAACTGAACCTAAAAACAAAAACAAAGAAACACCTAGAACAGGAACAGAATCACAGAAATGGAGATCACATGGAGAGTTATCAGCGAGAAGGGGGAGGGGAGGGAATGGGGGAAAAGGTACAGGGAATAATAACCATAAATGGTAGGAACAAAATAGAAAGACAGAAGTTAAGAATGGTATAGGGGTTAATCTCTAAAGTATACAAGGAACTAATACAACTCAATGCCAGAAGACAAACAACCTGATCAAGAAATGTGCAAAAGGCCTGAGTAGACATTCTCCAAAGAGAACATACAGAGCATCTGTAGACATATGAAAAAATGCCCAACATCACTAATCATAAGAGAAATGCAAATTAAAACTTCAATGAGATATCACTTTACACCTATAGAATGGCTACCAACAATAAATCAACAAACAATAAATGCTGGCAAGGTCTGGAGAAAAGGGAACCCTGGTGCACTGTTAGTAGGAATGCAGTCTGGTGCAGCCACTGCGGAAAACAATATGGACATCCTTCAAAATAGAAAATGTAATGCCCTCTTGACCCAGCATTTCCACTTCTGGGAATATATCCCAAGGATCCCAGATGACCAATACAAAAGAATATATGCACCCCTATGTTTGTAGCAGCACTACTTAAAATAGCCAGGATTTGGAAAGAGCCTAAGTCCCATCAGTAGATGAGTGTATAAAACAGCTGTGGTACATTTATAAAATGGACTACTACTCAGTAGTAAAAAAGGAAGGAAGAAGAAAGAAAGAAGAAGAAGAAACTCTTACAACAGCATGGATGGACTGGGAGAACATTATGTTAAGTGAATTAAGCCAGTCAGTGAAAGACCAATACCATATGATCTCACTTATATGTGGAATCTAATGAACACAATAAACCAAGGAACAAAATAGTAACAGAAGCTTAGATACTTAAAATAGACTAACAGCTGCCAGAAGGGGTCAGGGGAGACGGGATGAAAGATGGTGAAGGGATTAACCAAAGAACATTTATGTACAACCTGTGGACACAGACAATGTGGGGATTGCCTTGCAGTGGGGAAGAGGGAGGGGCTGGATGGAAGTTGGAAAAGGGAGAAAAAGTGGGAACAACTGTAACAGTATAAACAATAAAAATAAAACTAAAAAAGTAAGAATAAATACACATTTTTTTTTACAAAGAAACTCTGGATTTTTTGGGTCCCCCCCATAGATTTAACATATAGTATATACTTAAACATTGATTTTTGTCTTAGTAGAGAGCAGAAATGGTTATCATTCTGTTTATGAAAATGAGAGCATAGTGTCCTCCTAAAATAGTTGCATGTTTAATGTTAAAGACAACCAAATTACCCAAATATTTGAAAGGTGTAACTACAGTAAAGACAGTGATACTCCTCATATACACATCAAGAACACACGTGACATTAGGATCTTTTCAAAGAGGGTTAGATTTTACTCCTAGCCAGTGGATGCAGAGTTGCTCAGCTATGGTGGCCTCAGCAATATCCTAGAATTCCCTTTCTTTTTCCCACTTCAAAGAACCATTTGCTTTTACATTAAAGTTCAGATCACAGTTTCTCCCTTGGCTCATCTGTAAACCTGAATTTTATGACTACCCTGGAGGTATTTATTTTAATAAGGCTATATCCCAACTTACTTGCATGTGATTAGCACAAATCTGATTTTGGGAGCACACAGAACCAGTGCATAACCAAATGCAGGTTGCAATAGCAGTGCTTGGTTCCTTATTAAATAGAATGAGGGAATGCACCTGGGGGATTCCCAGAGCACTGGGAAAAACTTGGCATTTGGGGATAGGACTCTAGGGCAACACTGTTGTTTTTAGCACAGAGCAGCCACTGTAATTATGACAATGCATCTGAACCGGGCAGGCCTTTGTGGGGTTAGGAGACTTCAGCAACATGACCTGGAAGTGTGGCATGGACTTATGGGGCCCGCACAACCTCTGAGCTGAAGCCTCTCACAGGTGGCTGCTGTGCACTACTGGTCCTGGCACCCACTGGAGAGGACGCAGCCCGGGGGGCGCAGAGTGCCCAAATGCCAAGACTCACAGTGTGAGGAGATTGGTTTGGGGGCTTCCCTAGCAGCCTTGTTTATTCCCCCCCGTGAAGGGAAGGTAGTCAGCAGTCAGCAAGCTCCCCCACCCGACCCTGCTTCTCTCTGCTCTCCCCTCCATCTCTGGACCTCAGACCAATTCTTTGCACCCCCCACACTCCAGGACAGTGGAAGCATCTAAGCAAGGAAGATCCTGTCCCCAGCTGCTGCCAGAAAGTTCTTAAGTCATTCAACCCAAAGAGCCCTAGCAGCCAAAATTGGTCCACTCCAGTGAGGGGCTTAGCTAGGGTGGTGGGAAGGCAGGAGGGAAAGTTCAGGCCTGTTCTGCTAAGTTCCTGCTGTGAAGGAGGAGCATTTCCTATCAGCTGGAATTCTCTACTCTCCCCCCATGCCATTTTTTAAAATAACAGCCCTATTGAGCTATAATCCACATGCCTTAAAATTCACTATTGAAAGTGCACAATCCAAAAGTTTTTAGCATATCCAGAGTTGCAGAGCTATCACCATTAATTTTAAAACATTTTCATCAACCCAAAAGATACCCAAATCCATTAGCAGTCATTTCTCCTTCCCCTGGCAACAAATTTTTTCTGTTTCTACGAATTTGCCTATTCTGGTCATTTCATAGAAATAGAATCATACAAGGTTTTCTTTGGGACTGCCTTTTTTTCACATAGCATGTTTCTAGGTTCACCTCTATTGTAACATGCATCAGTACTTCACTCCTTTTCATAGCTGAATGGTATTTCACTGACTATAAATTTTGTTTATCCATTCATCAGTTGATAGACATTTCAGATGTTTCCACTTTTTGGCTTTCAGGAATAATGCTATGAACATTCAAGTGCAAGTTTCTGGTGAACATGTGTGTTCAATTCTCTTGCACATAAACCCAGAAGTCTTACTGTGGAGTCATATAGCAGTTCTATGCTTAACATTTTGAGAAACTGCTAAACTGTTTTTCATAGATTTCAAAGTTTTATAATCCCAGCAGCAATGTATGAGGGTTCCAGTTTCTCCACAACCTCAGCAACATTTCTTAATGTCTGACTTTTTATTTTAGCCATCCCAGTGAGTGTGAAGTGCTATCTCACGTAGGTTTTGACCTGTTTCCCTACAGGCTAAATAACATTGAGCATCTTTGCATGACCTTATTGACCATTTCTTCTTTGGAGAAATAGCTGTTCAAATCCTTTGCTCATTTTTTTATAGCTTATTTGTCTTTTTCTTATTGAGTTGTAAGAATTCTTTATATTTTCCAAATATGAATCCCTTATTAGATGCATAACTTGTAAAGATTTTCTCCCAATCCTTGAGTTGTCTGTTCATTTTCTTGATAGACTCCTTCATGCATAGAAGCTTTTTATTTTTATTTTGATGAAGTCCAATTTATCTTTTTGTCACTTGAGCTTTTGGTATCATATCCAAGAAACTACTATTTAATCCAAACACTATGAGGATTTACACCTACAGCTTGTTATGACAGTTTCATAATTTAAAATGTTACATTTAGGACTATAATCTATTCTGGGTAATATTTTGTGTATGTTACAAAGCAGGGGCCAAAATTCATTCTTTTAAATCTGGATATGTAATTGTTCCAGCACCAACTGGTTGAAAAGATTATTCTTTATCTTTTGAATTGTTTTGGCACCCTTGTCAAGAATCAATTTATGTTCAATAAGCGTTGGTAAGATTTTATTTCTAGACTCTCAATTCTATTCCATTAATATATATGTCCAGACTTAAGTCATGAGTTAGTCTATGCCCTAATTACTGCAGCTTTGTAGTAAACACCAGAACCAAGAAATACAAGTCCTCCTCCGATGCAATGGACTGAACTGTATCTCCCAAAATTCATATGCTGAAGCTCTAACCCCTAATGTGACTATATTTAAAAATAAGGACTTTTGGTTCTGTTTATTGTTTCTATTCTCTAGTTCATTCATTTATGTTCTAATCTTTATTATTTCCTTGCTCCTATTTACTTTGAGTTTAGTTTGCTCTCTTTTTTCTTTCTTAAGGTGAAAAGTTAAGCTATTATTTTGAGGTCATTCTTTTCTTTTCATATAGGTGTTTACAGTTATAAATTCCCCTCTAAGATGTGCTTTAAGTGTATCTCATAAGTTTTGGTATATATTTTTGTTTTCATTTACCTCAAAGTATTTTCTACTTTCCTTTATGATTTTTTTATTTTACCCACTGGTTATTTAGGAGTGTTCTGTTTAATACCTACTTTTGATGAATTTCCCAAATTTCCTTATTACTAATTTTTAATTTCATTTCATTGTGGTCAAAGAACATATTTTCTATTATTTCAATCCTTTTGAATATAATAAAGCTTATTTTATAACCTAGCATATTGTTTGTTTTGAAGAATACTCCAGGTATACTTGAGAAGGATGTGTTTTCTGTTTCGGGTGGAGTATCCCATAGATGTATTTTAGTTTTAGTTAGCTTACAGTGTTGTTCAAGCCTTCTATTACTTCATTGATCTTCTGTCCGGTTATTCTATCCATCACTGAAAGTGAGGTAATGAAAGCTCCAACTGACCTCTGGCCAAGATGGAGACATAGGTGATACACTTTGCCTCCTTGCACAACAAAAAGAAGGATAATAACAAATTTAATAACAAAAAACCACCAGAATGGACAGAAAATTGAACTGTATGGAAGTCCCACAACCAAGGAGTTAAAGAAGAAATATTCATCCAGACTGGTCGGAGGGGCAGAGACAGGCAGCTGGGGTGTAGAGGACTCGCATGCAAGGTGGCAGCTGGTGGACTGGGCGGTCCCACATTTGTGTGCAGATAAACCAGGAGGAACAATTGGGGAGTGAGACAAACTGCACAACCCAGGGGTCCAGCATGGGGAAATAAAGCATCAAAATCTCTGACTGAAAAAACCTATGGTGGTTGAGGCCAAGGAGAAATTCCCAGCCTCAAAGGAGAGTTTGTGGGAGAGACCCACAGGGTCCTAGAACATACACAAAACCACCCACCCAGGAATAAGCCCCAGAAGGGCCCAATTTGCTTGTGGGTAGTGGAGGAAGTGACTGAAAGCTGGTAGAGAGCTGAGCAAGCAGCACTGTTCCCTCTCGGACCCTTCCCCCACATACAGCATCACAACACAGAGACATAGGTTGCTCCACCCTGGCGAACACCTAAGGCTCTGCACCTTACTATGTAACAGGCACACCGAGACAAAAAATATGGACCAAATGAAAGAATAGATCAAAGCTCCAGAAAAAATACAACTAAGCAACAAAGAGATAGCCAACCTATGAGATGCACAATTCAAAAACTGGTAATCAGGATGCTCACAGAATTGGTTGAGTATGGTCACAAAACAGAAGAAAAAGTCAAGGTTATAAAAACTGAAATAAAGGAAAATGTACAGGAACCAACAGTGAAGGGAAGGAAACCAGAGCTCAATCAATGGTTTGGAACAGAAAGAAGAAATAAACATTCAACTAGAAAATAATGAAGAAACAAGAATTCAAAAAAAATGGGGAGAGGCTTAGGAACCTCTGGGACAACTTTAAACATTCCAACATCCAAATTATAGGGGTGCCAGAAGGAGAAGAGGAAGAGCAAGAAATTGAAAACTTCTTTGAAAACATAATGAAGGAGAACTTCCCCAATCTGGCAAAGGAAATAGGCTTCAGGATGTCCAGGAAGCTCAGAAAATCTCAAAGATGTTGGACCCAAGGAGGAACACACCAAGGCACATCACAATTACATTACCCAAGATTAAAGAGAAGGAGAGAATCTTAAAAGCAGCAAGAGAAAAGGAGACGGTTACCAACACAGGAGATCCCATAAGACTATCAGCTGATTTCTCAAAAGAAACCTTGCAGGCAAGAAGGGGCTGAAAAGAAGTATTCCAAGTCAGGAAAGGCAAGGACCTACATCCAAGATTACTCTATCCAGCAAAGCTTTCATTTGGAATGGAAGGGCAGATAAAGTGCTTCCCAGATAAGGTCAAGTTAAAGGAGTTCATCATCACCAAGCCCTTATATGAAATGTTAAAGGGACTTATCTAAGAAAAAGAAGAAGGCCAAAACTATGAACAGTAAAATGACAGAGAACTGACAACTATCAACAACTGAACCTAAAAAGAAAATCAAAATGAACTAAGCAAACAACTAGAACAGGCACAGATTCACAGAAACAGAGATCATTGGGAGGGTTACCAGCAGGGAGGGGAAGTGGGGAGAATGGGGCAAAAGGTACAGGGAATAAGAAGCATAAATGGTAGGTACAAAATAGACAAGGGGAAGTTAAGGATAATATGGGAAATGGAGAAGCCAAAGAACTTATATGTACGACCCATGGATGTGAACTAACGTGGGGGAATGCTGGTGGGAGGGGGTACAGGGCAGAGGAGAATAAAGGGGAGATAAAAATGGGACAACTGCAATAACATAATCAATAAAATATATTTTTTTAAAAAGAAAGGTTCAACTATTACTGTTGAATTATCTATTTCTCCCTTTAATTCTGCCTGTTTTTTTTTTCATGTATTTTAGGACTCTGTTATTAGGTATATATAAGTCTGTAACTTATAAATTCCAGATTCATCTTTTTATTATAATAAAACATACTTTCTTATCACTATTAATTTTTGTCTTAAAGTGTCTTTTGTGTGATATTACAATAGTCTAGCTCTCTTTTGGTTGTCTGTACAGTATATCTTTTTCCATCCCTTTACGTTTCTTCTGTTTATGCCTTTAAATCTAATGTGTCTCTTATATTCAGCATAGAGTTGGATCATGTTTTTTTCATTCATTCTGCCTATCTATCTTCTGACTGAAGTATTTAATCCACTTAATTTAATATATTATCTTCAATTTCACTATTTCTTTGTATGTGTCATGGGTTTTTTTTCTCCTCTAGTCCTCCATTACTGCCTTCTTATATGTTAAACAGATCATTCTAGTGTACCATGTAAATTCCTTTAGTGTTTCTTTTACTGTATTTTTAAAGTTATTTTCTTGGTGGTTACCCTGGAGATTACAATTAATATCTTAACTTATAACTATGGATTATGCTTTACTTCAAGTTTCTTCTTGAAATTTAAATAGCCTAGTCAAAATTAACTCCAGAAAAGTAAATAGGAGCTTTCCAACTCACAAACACTGTTAAGGTACACATTGGGAGGTTGCTCCCAAGTACCTGCCTCTGGTACAAACACTTACCTTGTCTAACAGTGCATTCTGCCACAGTCTAAAGATACTGAGGTAACTTCTATCCCTTGCACCAAAAGATGTAAAGAAAAACTGAAAAGAAAATAATAGAATAATTTTAGTATCAGTTTAAAAAAAGGGGAAAGTATCTGTCATGAAGGTTTGCTGGCACTTGCTATGGTCACAGCAAGCTAATAGGTCATCACTGCCTACTGTATACACTATTTTTGTTTAACTTTTTACTATATTAGACAAAAAATAAGTAATTGGTGCATGAACAAGGTATCTCTCAAACTGTATCTTACAGCAAATACCATTTTACAATACTTACTAGGGAAAGGAGTTTGAAATATATTTATATACTTAAGTTCATCAGAGTTTAACTGAAAATCAATCTAAATGAATTTATGAAAATACTTAATTTTATTTATTCTAAACTCTGCTAAGAAATGTGACTTGGTAGGCCTTTGAGACAAGTATAAATAAAGAATAAGAAAAAATACAGTGGATTTCAAAAATAGATTTATTTTAAGGATCTTAATTTAAAATTATATCATCTTTCATAGTCTTCTCAAAAATCTAGAAATAGCTAGTCTCTGCTAATTATAGACACAAAACACCCATATTAACAATAAACTTTGCTTTGAATGTTGTAGAAGAAAAATAGCATGTTTTTCAATCTATAATTCTATGTTTGCCTTTAGCCCTATTTCTTCCTATGCATTTAAGTGGATTTCTGCAAAGTCACATTTTAAAATAGGGATTTATGAGAAAATCTGACAAGTGGCAGCACTAATACAGTTTCTCAGTATATTATCTCTTCCAATCCCCTAGTTAGTGACATTTTATAATTAAATGCTTATTTTAAGGAATGAGACAGCTCAGTTCTATGTTGCACTTATTAAATAAAATGTCAAACTAATATTTTGGGTGTTTATATTTTTCATACAAAGATATTAAAGTGCAATTTTCCAGTTAATAAATTAAAACCTTGCTATATGATAGTCTCCATACTGCAAAACTTTTTATAATTAGGATATAGCCAGCAGCTCTTCCAAACAGGATTATATACATAATATGTGACCTAATAATCACTATGTATTATCCCCTATTCCCTTTCCTTAGATCAAATTGTTTTGCTTTTTGGATCGTAACAACCTTACACCCCTGTGTTCAGATATATACTAAGAAAACTCTCCTATTTCTTCTCCTTTTCACCACTGTGATATGCTTACTAATTCCCACTTCTTAAACTAAATACCTTCTTTATCAACATTATCCACCTTGTATACAACTACCACATTCTCAACTACTTTACAGTCCCATCTTTCTGGGTAATCTATATAAATTATCATTTTATTTTATTCTTTGCTAGATATCCAGCTTCAAAAATTTATTAATAACTCTTGGTTCAATAATAACCTTAATTTGGGAGGAGTTCTAGATAACGATATTTCCAAGTTGCTGGGGCACAGAATATACACTAGAACCTAAAACAACTAGAAGCCATGATTCACCCTCCTTCAATACATACAACATGTGAATCTTTAGTAGTGCAGGTATTTTTCCATGATGATGGAAAGAGAGACAACTGAATCAATATTGTGAGGTGGTAAGAACAAGGGTATCTGCAATTCAGCTCCCTGGGTTCATGTCTTGGCTCTACCACTTAGTTTTATGATTTTGGATCACTTTTCTTTTCCTAAGTTTCCTTATCTACAAAATGAGAATAAAATGAGGAAATATATGTAAAGAACTTAAAACAGTGTCTTGAACAAGTCATGTTCAGCAAATGCTAGTTGTTATCATTAAAATACCTGAAATTCCATTACATAGATGGGAAATAGTCACACATGAGCTTAAGAAGGCATCATTAGGCCACTCACTGCAGTATCATTTGTAATAACAAAACAATGGAAATGAACTAATGGTCAAGGAAAACATGGTAAATCCATTCTATAAAATACTATACAGCATTTTAATAAACAAAGATAGGTCTGCCTGTATATGCTAACCTGTGACTCCAAGAGATAATATTAGGTTCTTTTTTAAGAAAGGAGAACTGAAGACCAGCACATATAAAAGGGCATTTACTTTAAAAACAAAGCAAAACTATGTGTGTGTAAGAGTAAAAACTTACTTTCAAAAAGTTCAGAAAGGAAAAGTTCTTTGTATGATACTTGCAAGGAGAGGATTATTTAAAAATAAAACAAAGTGCATTTAAAAAAACTACAAGATTCAAAGTACTACAATGATTCAATGTCATGAGAGCATTTCTGTCCCCACTTCTATCTCCTTTTTCTCTTTATTTTTTCATTTCCTTCCTTCCTCTTCCTTCCTTACCATACTTTTCTTCCTTCTTTGTTTCTTTTTCTTTCTCACACAAAGCCCTAATTAATTTTTAGGTGGGTATAAAATAATTCTTCATACATCTCCACTAGGAAATGGCAGATATTACAGGTGGATAAAAGCATGATGGCAGGTAAAGATAACTGCCACCCTAAAAAATATTACAGTGATCATGTATTACTTGTAAGCTACCCAAACCTCTGTTTACTAGAACCATTTTTTTATTAGTTGCTATTGAGCATAAAAACCATTATGGAATTATTAAGGACTTAGAAGTAATAAGCATGTTTTGCTAATGCTTACTCTGTCTACTTGTCATAATGAAAAAAATGATAAATATGAGAAACAGTTCTCTTTAAACTAAAGTACAAAAATATTAGCAGTCATTTAAAGTTAATCATCAATACGTATTTAAGTATACAGAAATCTAGTAGGAAATTCAATGTATCTCGATTAGATATTCCTAACTCCAAGAAGAATTGCTTATACTCCCAACACTGAGGCAGATTTTCTCCACATTATGTAATAAGGCAAAGGTAGAAAAGTTTTTCACCTTTTCACCCTCTGTAGCGATCTGGATAGCATTTGGGATAAGTCGAGCAGTTTTCTCCTTGGTCATGAAGGTTATATTCTTTAAAGCAATAGAAATCTAAACACACAAAAGATGAAAAATCACAAAATGTTTTTTTCATAATACATATAACACTAAATACCAAGTATTACCCTGATCCAATCAATACTAGAAAAACCTAAAGGAGTTAATAATATTAATTACATGCTTGCATTCTCTTAGAAAAACAGGGTGAGCAGTCAGACTTTCTTCCCTTCAGTAATTTCCCACATCAACTCCTGTCTCTAACATTAGGGTGAAGTGTGAAAAGACATGTGGGAGTTCATGTTCTACATTAACCCACACACATAAAATTCGGACAGTCTGTCACATAAGACATGACTTCGCCAGTCAAAGGATATATATTCAAGCTTTTTTAATCTGAAATCTTTCTCCAACTGTATTACATATGTACAAACAGAGCTCAATGTATTAAGAAAAACAGATCTCACACTTCTACAACACGTATACTGTGTTAACATTATATATAGGTATAGATATACAAATACATGTAAATTCACTTCAGGAAGGATAAATGGTGATAGAAGGAGACAGCTAGGGTGATAAACACATGATACACTATACAGATGATGTACTGTAGAACTGTATACCTGAAACATAATTTTATTAACAAATGTCACCCCAATAACTTCTATAAAAATAAAAAATTAATAAAGTACATTGCTTTTAGGAGGTCTGCAAACATTTCTATCTATGTAGTTACTTGTATTAACAAATCAAATCGAAACATGTCTTACTGTAGTTTCCCATCTGAAGATGTTGCTATGGAAACAAAGCCAGTTTTCTGAAAGGTACAGTCGTCCCTGAAGTAAAATGTCCCTCTGAAGAGCACAAGCATAATCTACATACACAAAAACAAGGAACAGCTTAGTCACAAAAATATGGCAACTTCATAAATCTTATACTACTTTAATGCATGGGAAGTCACCAATCTTTGTTCATTAGTTCATTCATTCATTCATTCACTTATTCATTCTTCCTGCACCATACACTAGGGCTACCAGAAAAGGACCTTGCCCTCATGGAACACAGTCTAGAGGGGAAGGTATATAATAAACAAATACATTTATAAGTACAATGACCAAAGTGTAGAGAAAGCTGTAAGAGAATACAACGAGGCATACATAGATATGGAGGATTGGAAAGGGAGAAAGTATGTCAGGAAAAGTTTTCTAGAAAAAGTAATCTTTAAACTGGGATGTAAAGATCAATCAATAAAAGGTCAGCAGGACCATGAGGGCATGGTGCGTGCAAAGGCCCCATGGTAGAAACACTGCACATTAAGCAACTATACAAAGAGAGACCTCTGGCCCAGATAAGCTGGAGAAGCTAGATCGCATAAGGTGTCTCAGGCCATGGTAAGACATGGTCTTGATGAGAACCCATTGATGAGTTTTAACTGGAAGGGGTATGATCAGTTGTATCTTATTAAAGACCACTTTATTCACACAGTGAAAATGGATTCGGATAATTCAGCTGGAAATCCGGGGAGAAACTGATGGTGGCTCAGACTAGATTAAGAGAATGAAGTAGTTAGATTCAAAGATATTAAGAGATAGTGTTGATGAGAAGGTGATTAATTAGATGTTGGACAAGAGTGAGGGAGGGAACAAGGATAACTCCAAAAATTTTAGTTTGTTTTAAGGTTGATCCTTTCCACCCCAGCACTCAAATCTAGCAAAATCAAGACTGTGCTGGTAAATGCCACTGCCTGTCAACAAGTTAATACCATGCTTCTAAGATTAAGATCTGTCTCTTTTGATAATGTAAATAGTATTGCTAAATTATCAATAATAAAGAGCTGCTTTGAGGAGATTTAGTTAAACCAATAAATTTTAAAACTATACACAGTGAGTAGCAATTTTAGGAAAAAAGTTATGGAGGTTGTCAACCTCAAAATATTTACTTCTGTTAAAGTTCTATGCCAATACTGAAAATTGAACAAAGTAATGTGCTCTTTCAAAAAGCTTCCTTCAGCAAAACAAAACTGAGATGTCACCAAACAAAAACTTCTAGTAAATAATTAAGCAGATTGAGTTACTCATTTACTGGCAGGCTTCTCTAAAACAGGGATTGGGCTAAAGGTTACCTTGAGGTGTCCTGAAATTTTTATCTAAATCACTGAAACATTTTATTAACTTAATGCTTCTAAAATTTCACATCAGAAAAATATCTGGTAGACTTATTAAAACAGATTGCTTGGCCCCTCCCCAGAGTTTCTGATTAAGTATCTGCGGTGGGGTACAGAGTTCACATGTTAAACAAGCTCCTAGGTGATGCCAACATTGCTGGTCGGTGGACCACGCTATGAGAACTACTGTATTACTTCACATTAACTATGTTCAAAGCTACCGCAACCAACTGGATTACTTTATCTGAAGACGTATATAGGCTGACAGACCTTTTCAGTGGTTTTAAACAAGTATAATAATGTACTTGTATAATAAACTTGTACCTCAATAAAATTTAATTTTTATGAAATAGAGTTCTAACAATATATCCTATACAAGAAATGACCAAAACTTTTTAAAAGCTAAGAGATTTTACAATTTTCCTCCCAATTTACTTACTAATTAACAAGCATGCAATTATCAGCATTTTATTTAATTTTATTTATTTTTTTTACCTATATGCATGACCCATGGACATGAACAATGGCGGGGGGATTTCCTGAAGGAGTGAGGATTGCTTGGTGGAGGGGAGCAAAGGGGAAAAATTGGGAAAACTGTAATAACATAATCACTAAAATAAAAAATAAATTGTTTTTTTTGTCTTTTTGTTGTTGTTTAAATATTCTGGATATCAGATCCTTTTCAAATATATGATTTGCAGATAATTTCTCCCATGCTGTAGATTGTCTTTTCACTTTCTTTATAATGTCTTCTGATGCACAAAAGTTTCAAATTTTGATATAGTCCAATTTATCTATTTTTTTTCTTTCATTGCTTGGTGTCATAATCTAAGAATTCACTGCCAAATCCAAGATCATGAAGACTTGCTTTGTGTTTTCTTCTAAAAGTTTAATGGTTTTAACTTTTATATTTAGGCTGTTGGTCCATTTCAAATTAAATTTTGTATATAGTGTGAGGTAGGGGTCTAATGTCATTCTTTGCCATGTGATATCCAGTGTTCCCAGAACCATTTGCTGAAGAGACTTTCTCTCCCCATTGAAAGATTATCACACATTGTTGAAAATTAGTCAACCATAGGCATACAGTTGTTTCATCGTTAAGGTCTGGCTCTTTCCCTGGCTCTCCAATTATCAGCATTTTAGAAAGCAATATTCTACCTGATTTGAGTCATGCTAACAATTTCATTGTATAAAATGGAAATAAGAAAGTAGTGTTTATCAAAAATCATTTTATGAATTTTATAACTTTATAGCTGTTTACTAGAAAGTTAGAATAAAATTAAGTATGTAATAAAATTAAGTATTGGCCTATGTTGCCTATTCAAAGGCAACATAGGCCAATTTCATACCTGTGTTACATCAACTTACTATTACATGATCAATTTTGGCATAAGCAAATGGCTCCAACTCAAAGATTATTTTAATAATTATTATATAACAATGGATATAGTAGAAATAATACAAAGTGTTATAGGAACACAGATGGAATGAACTATCTGTACATATTTCTAGAGTAAGCTTTCAGAGTAAGTAGTATGCAAGTATTTAAATAAACAAGATATACTATTTAGTTTTACCAAAGAATTTAGGCATATCTATCCATACAGGAAATGACAGTGAATTAAAGAATGTATTTTTTAAATGAGATGATGAGACAGATAACATCAGAGCTTTGTGAATCAGCTGGGTGTCTGCACTGATAAACAGCACATAGTACATGTGCATTCGTTACAAATATATGTATCTGCCAAGGTGGAGCCACTTTAAAAGTGAGTTTTGTCTTGTATGTAAAGTGGATACAATCATATGTTTAAACTGTAAGAATTTTACTTGCTAGAGAATGTTTAACCATAGTGGTTTGGTCTCTGCTTATTTATAGGTTTTATAAATTTTAGAATCAATTTCTCTTTAAATGGCTCAGATTTTTCAACTCTTGTGCACATAAAAATGAGTTGAAGTTCATTGTGCCTTTTTTCTTCACCCAAATTTTGAGTTAAAGCTTCATGTCCTAACTGCACCCTATTCAGACACTATAGTCTAAATTTTTGAAGTTCGTGCTCACTAAAAATAGGAAATAACAGGGTCAAAGCTAATTAAGGTCACAAACTTCGGTGAAACCCTCAAAGTCCAAATCTTCTTGATATTGTGAATCATACCTCTTCCAGTTTAGTTTCTACTGGGCTCGCCATACTTACTGACAGTTACCTTTCAGATTTTGCACATGTTGAGATTAAATTGGGTCTCTAATGTGCCAATTCCCATTTCCTCTTGTGTTTTAAGTGCAAACTAACATAAATGAACATTAGCATCAAGTAGCATATACATATGTGTGAATTTGCTTGATTCAATTTGTTGCAACCTTATCAGCACGGAATTGGACTTGAGGCATTTCATAGATAAGGAAACTAAGTAGTACATATTGTTGCACTGTTAAGTTTTCAAAACAGTGTTGAAAAATTACATTATTTTTATTTTTTCTTTTTTTATATATTTTATTGATTATGCCATTACAGTTGTCCCATTTCTCCATCATTCCCCTCCACCCTGCACACCCCCTCCCACTGACATTCCCCCCTTTAGTTCATGTCCATGAGTCATAAGTTCTTTCTTTTTCTAATTATATTTTATTGATTATGCTATTATAGTTGTCCCATTTCTCCCCCATCATTCCCCTCCACCCTGCACCCCC
>PVKU01000202.1:581111-640115 GCA_004027475.1 Anoura caudifer | reverse complement strand
CTTGTTCTCGTCGTACTCATCCACGTCCACCTTCCGGAACCGGGCCGACGACACCGTGTTCTTCGACATCCCCGATCCGGAGCGGTGGCAAAGGCCTCCTTTTGGTGCTGCCTCTCGCTCAGCGAGCACAGCCCGGCAGGAACCCGAAGCTTGGTGCCTTCACTTCCCTCTTCCGCTCTGGGGCGTCGCCGGTAGCCACTATATTGTAAATTTTATTTCATCTTTTTCAATGTCACTATTTCATATCCATTTGAAAGAAATTTAAATATTTTCCAATATTTCCCTCTTCATTAATTAACTTATCAAAGAATAAAAGACCTATTCAGTACTTTAACTCAAAACTTTCTCCTTCTTAATGAATTAGTGCTCTTTGTATTATCAGCAAATGTTGTGTTACAATGTATTTCTTGATGTCAAAATAATTTCTATTGATTTTGTCCCTCAATTTTTCTTTCATAGTCCATTAATTTTCATCTAGCTCACTTCTATTGAGAAGAAATTAATAAATTATAAGTAACAAAAGAAATGCCCTTTATACATGTTCAAATTAGAAGTCATTGATTTCTCAGGTATTTTTTTAATCGAAAAGTTCCAAATTATAGTAGACATGAAGTATTCATGCTTTATCACCTTTCTGAATAACTCTTCACATCATATTTGTATTTATGTTTCTCTTCCATGCTTTGAAAATGTATTTTAGAGTCATTATATTGAAATGTACCAGGTTTAGGACTTGAGCAGTTTTAGTCTGGACAAATCATGTTGCTACCCTTAGACTCTTGAAAGAAATAATCTTGTTGGCAGGTTTAAAAATTGAAGTATAATTACCATTCAATAAAATGCACAGATCATAGTGTTTAACTTGATGTGTTTTGAATAAACCCATGTAACCACCACCTCAAACAACAGAAAGAACATTTCCATCACCCCAGAAAGTTCCCCTTGTTCCTTTTCTATCAATGTTCCCTTTCCCATTCACCCTGACACCTGGAGCAACCTTTATCTGATTTCTATCACCTTAATACATTTTGCCTATTCTTAGACTTCATAAGAGTGAAATTAAACAGTATGTGTGATCTATGTCTGTCTCATTTTGCTCAGCATAATGATTTTGAGGATCTCCCATGTTGTTTTGTGTCTTGGTAGTTTGCTTTGTTTTGTAACTGAGTGTTATTTCATTGTATGAATATACCACAATATGTTTATTCATCTTCTCGTCCATGGACATTTGGGTCCTTTCCAGTTTAGGGCTATTATGAATAAGGTTACTTTGAACATTCTTCAGTAAGTCTTTGCTTTGTGTGGATGTAATATGTTTTCCTTTCTCTTGGGTAAACACCTGAGAATAGAATTGCTGGGTCATGGGGTAAAAGCATGTTTAACCTTATTAGAAACATGATTCCATCTACAAGGGAAACACAAAAGCGTGTAATTGTTGCACAATCCCAGAGTGGTCAATAAACTTGGGTTCCATAAAGGCAGCTCTTTCTCCAGCTGTACTGCTCATTCAAGGCTTCTTGTCTACCATCTTTTCCAGACCGTGCCATGCAGAATGACCAGCTGTTCTGTTAGCATGTGACTCAGTCTCTCAGTGTCTTCCCTCTGTGTCTCCCTACAAGGTACTTGTTCTGGCTGGCTGCTTTTCTCTTCTCTTTAATCTCCTCCGTGCTTCTCAAAAACTTGACTTAGTCATTTTTGTCTCTGGGAGGCCTTTAGACCAGCCTCCTCCAAACCCCTACAACCACTACCAAGGATGAATGAAGGTTTTCTTCTTGGTGTTCCCATAGAAACTTGTGTTTTTCCATATAAGCGTTTGGTTATTTATCTGTCTCTACCACTGAATCCTAAGCTCTCAAGAGTAGAGTCCTCCTCATAAGGGTTAAAATCAGGCATGTGTCTCAGTGGATTGAGTGCTAGCTTGTTAACCAAAAGATCATTGGTTCGATTCTCTGTCAGGGCACATGCCTGGTTTGCTGGATAGGTCCCCAGTTAGAGGCACATGAGAGGCAGCCATACATTGATGTTTCTCTCCCTCTTTCTCCTTCCTTTCCCCTCTCTCTGAAAATAAGTGGATAAAATAAAATAAAAAAATAAAACCTACACCCCAGCAAAATTCTGGACCCACAGTAGATGCTCAATCAATGAATAAATGTTTGAATAGGTGTGAGCATTGGGCTCACAGTATGGGCAGGAGGTAGGCTGGAGTGTAGATTTAAAAACACTCCTTACTCTCCATCATAATATACATAAGTAAGAGTTGAAAGTTTGGAACTGGATGAGATCACCTAGGAAAATATGCCACTTTCAAAAGTAACTGAGAGTGAGAGGAGGGGCCAAATTGCAGTAGATTGTGGAGTGAATGGCAAGAGAGGGGAAAAACACCTACTGGGTGCACAACTAATGCAAGAAATTTGGTGCTAAGATGTCAAGTAGGATAATTAAGATAATATCTTAACAAGTAAGTGAGCTCAGACAGTGATATGTTATTTTCAGTTTTATTTTTATTTTATTTTTAATTTAAGAAGGCAAAGCCTATGAGCCTATTTTTAAAATGTGAGAACAGAGTCATTGAAGAAATGATTTTTTTTTGAAATATAATCACACATGAGACAAGCTCAGTCTATATAAGGTTTTTGCTGAGTTCTCACCCCATTAAATCATGATTTGGGTTTTCCCCCCATTCTCAATGGCATGGTTCTTTTTTTTATTTTGAATAATATTAAATTTTGTTTTATTGCACATTTTACTCAGTCCTTTCTCTGGGATATTTATTTAATTTTTAATCTTTTGCTGTTACATGTGTTACATGTCATGCTTCAGTGAAGCCTTTTCTTTTTGCTTTATTTTAAAAAATTTATGTTGTTCAATAACAGTTGTCCCCATTTTTCCTCCATTACTCTCCCCTGCCCTACCCACCCCCCCACCTCTCACTGTCAATCCTCCCTACCCCTGTTGCCTTTGTCCATGGATCCTTTATACGTTATTTTCATTCAAGTCATTGATTAGGATTGGAGGTGAAAATTATTTCGATGTCTCAAAGCAGAAGCCTTTGGCCATGAGTAGAATGGTGTGAAAGCTGTGCGAGAGGTTAGGATGCCCACCAGGAGCTCCATGTGCTTGCTCCATGTATGTTAGAGACTAATAATGCTGAGAGACACCATTCCACAATGGAGTGTAGATAAGTACAAGAGACTATCCTGTCCAGCATCTTCTGGACTTCACTTCTTGGTCGGGATATAGCTTAGATATCATATGTTCTGGGAATTTTTCCTCGGAATATGGATAAGTACATTTTTAAGAAAGTCACAGCCAAAGATTATATTCTCCCCTTGAATGTTCATAATGTTTATTATTAAATGTACATGTTAAAACCTCTGAAAAGTTCTGCAGTAAATACACCTATTCATTTTAATTCACAAAATAGTTCCAAACTTCATTTGAACGTGAAATCCTTATGCTCTTATTTTGTGAACAACTGTGTGCATCTCATTGAACCTACTTTGAGAATCACTAATCTGCTCTAATCTTTTCATGTAGACAGAGGTCTCATTTAATGTGCTAATCTCCTTGTTTCAGCTATCTAAATTTAGCTGCTTAAAACAATGTTATTGTTTCGGTTGATGGAAAAACCTGGGCAATTCTTCATTCCAAATAGTGTTAGCTGAGTCCACAGTTATCAGAGCCATTGACTTGACTTGCAACATCCAAGATGGCTCACTCTGATGCCTCAGTAAGGGTGGCTAAGAGGCTGAACTTAGCTTTGGATGCTTGCATGGCTGGGCTTCTCTCTCCATCTAGCTCTTCACATGGGTTACCCATGAGATGTCACCCAACGGCATCTTTACAGGTTAAGCAGGTAACTTACATAGTAGCTCAGGGCTCCCAAAAGTTCACAATCAGAAGCTTCTAAGGCCTTTTTAAGGTTTTAAGTGTAGAATGTGTATACTATCACTTCCGTTGCATTCATTGATTAAAGCAGTCACAGGGCTAGTCCAGATTCAAGGGGAGCAGAAATAAACTCCACCTCCCCATGTGGAGACAAAGAATGTGCAGTTATATTTAATTCATCACACTTCTGATAGGCTTTTGGCACCTTGTGAGATAAAGAACCTTCTCACTGACCCTGGAAAGGTCCCCAGATTACTCTAATTGTCCAGGCATCCCAACATCACAGAAATGGCTGAGATCCACTGATGTCTTCCCTGATATCCAGGATCGGTGAGTGAGACAAATGACCAACAGGTCCCAGACCCAGCACATCAGATAGGGAGAAAGTTGAAACACACATACCAGATCTAATAGGCTAAACCAGAGGTTGGCAAACTACATTCTGTGGACCAAATGCAACCACTGTTTGTTTTAGCAAATAAAGTTTTGTTGGAACAGTGCCACACCCATTTTTTATATCTTGTCTATGGCTCTTTTTCTCTGCTACCAGGTCCAATTTGAATGATTGTGACGGAGAACATCTGGCCTGCTGAGCTTAAAATATTTACTATCTGGTCCTTTGCATAAAAAGTTTGCCGACACCTGGTCTAGACTTTGTAAGTATTACAGCATGGCAGTGATGGTATGGTGAGATGACTCTAACCATATGTCTCAATCAGTTCAGGCTGCTACAACAACAACAACAACAACAAAGACATAGACTAGGAAATCTCACAGTTTCGGAGGCTGGGAAATTCAAGATCAAGGTGCTGCCTGGTATAGTTCTTGGCTCACCCTCTTACTGTTCTGCTTTCTTATTATATCCTCACATGGCAGAGAACAAGATCACCTCTCTATTGTGTCTCTTCTTATAAGGGCACTAATCCCATTAATGAGGTCTCCACCCTCATGATCCCATTGCCCTCCCAAAGGTCTCCTACCTTCAAATATCATCATATTGGGAAGTTGGGCTTCAACATATTAATTTGGTGGAGGTATACAAACATTGGTTCCACAACACCATGTATTCAGGAACGTTGGCAAGCCATAAAAACACTTTCCACAGAGACCAAGAATTGTTTTGTGTTGTTGCATGCATCAAATAGTTCATTATTTGTCATGGTGATTGTATTCTATTTTTTATCCATTCACCTGTTCATGAACATTTAAGTTGTTTGCAGTTTTCAATCATTACAAATAAAATGTATGAACAATTCATGTAAAGGTCTATTTCTGAACTCTCTGTTCCATTGATGGTGGGTACCTTTTTTCACATTATAGTTGTACTTCAGTATAGCTGAAGAACCTGAAAATTCAAAATTAAAGCCAGACCTTACAGGTTAGTATGAATATATTAGATAAGATGGGAGGGTAGAATATATTTTATTTAACAGTCTGTGAGTTTGATTGATAATGACATAAAGTATGTGAGCCTTTTCTTGGGGCCCCACAAATATAAGCTGGGCAGGGAATTAAAATGAAGAGCACCAAATAGATTTAAATTACTTTCAATATTGTAATGTGTGTGAATTTAATGAAAATATTATCTTGGAAGGGTCAGATACATAAGAATTATTCATAGTAATGAATAGTTGCATTATAAGTGTTGGGGAAAGTATCAAGAGGTAAGCTGGAGAGAGAAAAAGGGACTAGATCATAAAGATCTATGTAAGCCACACTATAAAGTTTGAACTATCCTAAGAGTAATATGGAGCTAGTGAGGGATTTTAAGAATGAAACTGACACAATCAAACTGGCCTTTTAGAACAATTAACCTAGCCTCAAAGTGAATTTAGGATAAGGGGCAGACCAGGATAATAAGAAGAACAAGTAATTTTAGTAATAATTACTAGAACAGAGGTGATGATAATGGCTCAGAGAAATATACAAATTAAAGAATTATGTAAGAGTAAGATCTATAGGGCCTAATTAAAGAGAAATAGAAATTAAGGAAGATTCTCAAGTTTTTGTTCTGAGCAGTTGTGTAGATGGTAATGTCATTCAATGGGATAGGGAATTGAGGTGGAGGTTTGGGAGCCGCCTAGGGAAAGATAATATATGCAATTTGGATATGTTTGTATGCAAATAGTACACTTTTTTATACAACTTTGCCATATAGTAGTTATATGATAAACAAATAAGTCAAACTTCTAAATTATTTCTTTAACTATTTCTATCCTGAGAATGGAAAAGGTAGAAGGAACTTTGTCTAAGGTCTAGAGCAGCCAGAATCGATTGCTGCCCTCATCAGTGCATGCACTTCCATGTAGATATGTCTAGAAATGAAGCAATGCCATGATTAGTAAAATGATACTTTGTTCTGGACATACTTGTTGTATGCAGCAAGTCACAATGAACAATTCAAAAACCAGAGATTTAGTGTAATAAAAATGTACTCATTTTTGTAACATTTCAAAGTGAGTGTGGTGGTTCTACTTGGGAATTTTTCGGCTAGCTCAGGGATTCAGGTTCCTGTAGTCTTCTAAACCTGCCATCTGAGAAATGCAATTTCTCAGGGTGTCCATTAGGTTGTGAGGCTGAAGACTTTTCTGAAATATTTAAGGACTATACCTAGAAGTGGCTTCAATCACCTCTGCCCACCTTCCATCGACCAGGTAGAGTCACATGGTCTCCACCCAGTGCAGAGGGGCTGGTAGATCCAGACCCAACCTGTGCCCAGGGATAGGAACTGGATCTAAGACTGATTACCATTCAGCCTGTCCCTACAGCAACTGAAAATCAAAGAGCTAGTTTTTATAAGTGCTCAAATAACAAATATACATAGCAATAGTTAAAATTTATGCTGCCATGCAGATTTACTGGTCAAGGAATGATCATTTATTTCATAATTGCAAAAGGAGACCATGCTATTTTTTTCTACTCATTAAAAACACTTTTATTTGGATGCCAAAGGTTTGCTTAGCTCTTTTAGAGGAACTTCAAACCCTTATACTAAAGATAATACTCAGTGGTTCTTTTTTCCTGCAATCAGCTCTGTGAGAATTTGCCACCTTAAGTACAAAGAATTTGGTAAACTGAGGGAGACTTCTGAGAAATAAATGACTCGGATGTCTCAAGTTCCAAACTCTTGATGTCAGTATTGAAAAAAAAAGTCTTTAATGACCTTAAAATAGGCTCTTTATTTCTCTTAACAGCACCCAGATATTTCTATGGGGAGCGACTACTCCTCATCTGCGCTCTAATTCCTACTGTTTCTATCTCCTGTTTATCGGGTGGGCATGTGGCCCAGACCAGGCCACTCAAACTTCACATGTGCTTGACTACAAAGAGAGCTTCAGAGATATACGCCACGTCCAAGTCATGCTAATTGGAGTCACTGCCAATCAATGACTGGACTGCTGTTCCAATGGTTGAGAAGTAGACCTTCTCTCTCTGAAGCTGGTTAGACACCAGCTGGAGTTATTGGAGGCCAGCTTGTCCCACGAGGAGAGCCTGCCTGAAGGTTGGGTCTAAAAGAGGTAGAGCAAACGCGCAGAGAGTGACTGTCTCAGTCTGTTCCAGCTACTGTAACAAAATACCATAGACTGGGTGGTTTGTAGATTGCAGAAACTTACTTCTCTTGATTATGGAGGCCAGGAAGCCCAAAATGAAGGTGCTGGAAGATGATCCAGATGCTGTTGGATTCAGTAACTGGTAAGGGCTTGCTTCTTAGTCCAGAGATGCCATTTTCTCTCTGTGTCCTCACATGGCAGAAGGAGCCAGGGTGCTCTCTGGGGCCTCTTTTTTAAGGGTACTAATCTCATTCAGGAGGGCTCCATCTTTCATGATTTAATCACCTTTCAAAGGCCCAATCTCCAAATACCATCACATTGGAGATTAGGTTTTAGCATATGAATTTGGGGAGGAATATTCAGTCTATTGCTGTGACTGAGTTCTAGTGACTTTGTGTGAACCAGGATCCAGCCGCACTCATGCAGGCCACCCTTGTACTTCTATGAGTTCAGTATCTCTTATTTGAAACCAAAAAAGTCCTATGCTTTTGGCCAGGTTGTTAATATTTTCCCAGTTTTATAGAAAAATAAAGTGAGGTTTAGAGAGGTTTAGCAACTTGCTGTCACTTGGCCTATACTTAATAAAGCAAAATGGAAAAAAATTACTTAAAGGGCAAGGTTTTAATTATGTTTTATCTAATTAAGATTCTTTTAAGTTTTAAAACACTTCTCTCTTTCATTTCTAGCAGACTTAAGAAAACTTTGTCAGGGTAGAGTAATTACTGTGCTGTATCTAGAAAGTTCAGCTTTCCAATATTTATTGGCAGTTGTGTAGCATTTTATTATTATAAATGTGAATGCTGAGTCATTCTCAAGAAATAAATAGTAAATTTAAGCACTTTATGAGCCATATGATGGATGCCTCTGCTCCTGTTTTGTTCTGTACTTCACATGAAATTTTTTCTACAGTTGAGCTCCAGGTCTGATCTAAAATCAACAGAGAAGGTTTTAAATACTCAAATGTGTACCTCTTGTGAAATCTAGTGGTTTTAGAAAAAAAGCATGTATGTACTGTATACTTCAAAATAACTAAATAACAGTATCTTAATGGGGAAAAAAAATCCCATTTTTCCTGGAACCGTGAATGGAAAACTCAACTGCATACCATTCCAATTCAAGGATCTGTAATCTTAGACCATTGAAGAGTTCCTCTTTCCAAGGAATGTTTCTCTGTGTGGTTTCTAAACCTCCTGACTTTTTGCAAAAATTTAGCATACCCTGGGAAACTTTAGAGAAATAACAGTGTAGGAATATCGTAGGCCTTTTTTAAATTTTCATGTCTGACACATAATTCTACTATTTTTATCTATCACATTTAGACACACTCTTTACTTCATTTAATTTTACTTCATCTTCAGAACAAAACAGAGACCTACAAAGCAGTGATAAGGATTTTTCCTTTCATAGAAAATTGAGGACAAGATTTGGTAGAACTAAGTCATAGGTACTACAAAAACATGTGGATAGCCAAATTGTTAGGAATCTGAAGTTCTACTTTACTCTTTTAAAAGTCAATATTTATATGCCCTGTCCAGGTAGCTAGCTCAGTTGGTTAGAACTGTCCTGATATGCCAAGGTTGTGGGTTGGCTCCCTGGTCAGGGCATACAGAAGAATCAACCAATGAATGCGTAAACAAATGGAACAACTCTCTCTCTCTCTTTCTCCCTCCAACCCTTTTTCTTTCTCTCCCTCCTTGATAGGAGAGAATATTTATGTGAATAAATAGCTCAAATAGAGTCACAAACAGGGTAGCGAAGGAAGTTGTTCTCTTCCTCATGCAGTGTTGAGAATGATTCTGAAGCACAACAAAAGGATGTCCTGATACTACTGCCCAGATTTTGGGCTCAGAGGTTACCACTGTGGTTGGGTTAAGCAACCTAATTACTTAAACTCTCTGAGCCTCAGTTTCCTTAGCTATAAAGTAGAAATATTATTATTAATGCCTTCCTCAGAGGATATGTGAGCACTGAGATGTTAAAATGTTCTTTTAAGCTTTACTGTTAAGGTTTTTAAAAAGCACTATAAACCTCTATTTGAATATAAGATGTTGACAATAACAAAACCGCTGTTTTTAACTCCTCCCCTGACATATGAATTATGGAAAATGCATTCAAAATCCAAGACCTAACACAACCACAGTCACACACACAGAAATAGCCTATGACAAAGTCAAGTGACTAACAAGTAAGTACAATTATACAATTAAATTATATTAGCTATTATACAATTATACAAATTATATATATATATATATAGTTTCAATTTAAGTTTAGCCAAATGAAGAAATTAGATCTGAGAAACATTCTTCTCCAATAAAGATTTTCGAAGTGATTTCTATGGCAGTATTCTAATGATTCATCTCTCAACTGCGATAGTTTCTTAATTTGAAATATTTTAATTAGATTCTTCCTCATTTTCACTTCAGCCCAACATTTTTGGGTGGAATCAGTCCCCTCCCCTCCCCCACCCACAGCATCTCTCTCCTGCCTCATCCTTGGAAGCTGCCAGCTAAGTTGCCACTCGGTAAAGCACTTCTTCAGCTAACCACAAGGAGAGTCAAGTGGCATTAGGATGTAAATAAAAGGTGTCTTTGGTACCCAGAATTTTACCTCAGTTTTCTGGTTTTCATTATCCTCCTCTTCCTCACCCTCTCCTTTCTCAGAGACCCTCCTACCCTGCTCCCCAGGAGTCCAAGGTCTCCAGACCAGCCGACCACTCCTGCCCCGAGGCTCTCCAGTTCCATGATGGTCACTACCTTTCTTTTTCCCATTTCCATCAGACTCATATTGTCTTGAACCTGCCCATCTCAAAGTCATCTAAACAGAAAAGCCAGCTAATCAGGACTTAAACGTGAGTGACTGCTTTTTCCTTCATAAAATGTTGCCTCTTAAGCAGGTTGACCCATGCTCATCCACAAGTAGTGAAACCCCACAACGTTTAAAGGGGACTGAGGTTACAGGACAGGGATATCTTCGGGAACAGACTGCTCTTCATTCCCTTAACTTTCATTCACGTGTGAAGCTTTCCCTTCTCCTTGGTTAGGGCCAGTCTTTGAAGACTCCACATATGTTTCCTGAGAACAGATTCTGCTTAGGGATGAGCAGTCCCTTCTGGCTGTCATCTGGAGCTTGACACCAAGAATGCATCTTTGCTCATGGATCACGAAAACAGCTGGCAGAGTCCTGCTGATTGGCCCAAACGCGCGGGGAAATAAAGTTTTTCATTCATATGCGCGCGTGCGCACAAAGCAGCACTTCTTCCTCATTCGTTAGGAAACACAACTTCAACAACGTTGGGCACTTTTTCACCTCTCTGGTCGGAGAACAGAAAAAAATACAGGTCTGATTGGAGTCTGATTAGATCCTGAATTGTCAATTGACAAGAGTAGATGTTACAAACCTCAAGTTCCTTGACCTTTGATTAACTTAACCCTCTGGGGGTCTAGCAGGGTCTTGGGAAGGCTGAGTACTTTGTGTCAATTGTATTATTTTTTGCTGAATATGTGAAGTGGAGGTGATTCTTTTAAGACAATGCTCACAAATTGCTGCAAGGTATTACTTTGGGTAATTGCTTCCTGTAAACTGACTAGAAACTTATTTGTAGAAATAAATTGCATTTATGGTTTCCTTGTTATTTTTGTTTGCACCCCTTAATACCCAGGATCCAAGTAGATCAGAGTGTTTTAGGATCATAGAACACATATTCCCCCATCAGAGCACAGACCAGGAGAGGAGTGAGAAACGTGCACTGTGTTCCCAAGAGCTAAAAGTAAGTTACTAAACTGCTCATAGTAAAAAAAATGTGTGAGGCAAGTCTTGAAAGAATGGTCTCAACTTCCTTCAATATACATAATCCACCTTTTGCCTCTACCATACTGCTAAAATGACACACAGAACAATTCACTAATTAACTGCTAATGGCCATGTTCCAAGGCCTCATTTTAGTTGTTACGTTACTCAGTTGACAGTTCTTTATCGACCTTTTGGTGTCGGGGTTCCCAAAGTTCCATTGTCTTCTTTTCTCTCTCTTTTTCAAAAATTTCAGAGTGGGTATAGAGCAGAAACAGTCCAAGAATGTGTACAATTTTGGCTCAACAGTATTTCAGGCAAATTTAAGACACTGTATTTAAAACCTGAACTTTTCACTTATGGAAATTTCTGACAACACTAGACCAACATTTATGTTCCTACGGTTACTATAGTCCTTACCCTTTCCTATTGCCTTAAATCCCTGACCCACCCTGTTAACTCATTTACATGAGTGAGCGTTTGCAGCTGCTCCTTATGTACTCACCTGTGTCATCTAATCCTTCCTTCCGGTTTGAACTGCCTCACTGGAAAGTTCTACTTCACAACACATTCTCAGACACCGTCACGTGTCTCAGTCCCCCCTAGATGTACTATAGGTTCCTCACTCTCAATATGTCCCAAACCAAACCTATTATTTTTTCTCATTAGTTCCCAAATTTGTTTCTTCTGTAGGTCCTGAGTAGTTAACAGTGTCGTTGTCCGTTATAGTTAGTTTTATGTGTCAACTTACCTAGAGTGTAGCATTCAGTTACTCAAATAAACACTAACCTAGGTTTTGCTGAGAAGATATTTGTAGCTGTCATTAACGTCAGAATCAGTTGATTCTAAGTAAAGATTATCTTTGATAATCTGAGTGGACCTCATCAGATCAGTTGTAAAAGCTTAAGAGCCAAACGGAGCCTTTCCTGAAGAGAAGAACATTTGGCCTCAAGACAGCCGCATTAGCTCTCCCCAAGTGTCTCCAGTCTGCTGGCCTGCCCTCACCCCTCAGACATCCCCGTATCCACGATGCTACTGGTTCTGCTGCTCCAGAGAACTCTGACCAATGCCCCATCCATGTGGATCTCCGCGCTAAGAATCTAAGAGACTTCCTCAGCACGTTCTTATCCTTATGACTTTCATCCAGTCATTATCACCTTCAAATTACTCTTTAAAGTAATTATCAAGCAGGATTTTGTGATTCTATAACTCAGATCTCATCTCTCTTATTAAAGACTGAAGTCTAAATTCTTAAGTAGGATACACATAGCTGTTCATTTGCTGGTCCCTGCCCAGTTCTCCACACTTCTTTCTTACCACACTATTCACTCCTTTTGTGTTTACCAGCTAGATGGAAATGCTTTTTGATTTTTATATGCCTCATATTTTATTCCTCTATGCCTGAGCTCTTCCTACAACCCCAAACATCCTTCCGTATAAATCACCTAGCAGAAAATCTACTCAACTACAAAAACTGAGTTGAAACCTCTTCTATCAAATCTCCACACCCCTCTTCAAGGAGAATTGATGACTTTTTTCCTTTACCTCAGTCTCCTCTTGTATACTTTACAGACATAAGAATTAATTTTATTTGTTCATTCATATATCTGTCTTCCTCTGCATGACCCATCTGTATCTAGTAACCCCTTCTTCCACATTAATAAAACTTCTAGCTAGGCACGTGGCCACCCAGAGCAAAGGTTACATTTTAGCCTCCCATACAACATAGTGTGATTATGTGACCGAGTTCTGACCAATGGAGTCTAAGAAAAAGCATCTGTGACCCTATCACCAGAGGCAGAAATTCCCTATTCTTTGGAACATGGATGCGGTTTCTGAAGCTCCATCTTAGTGCTTAAAGAAGGGGTTACTTTTGTCATGGTCAAGTACAAGGCTACAAGAAGCCTGGGTCCCTGAGAACTTCATAGAAAAAAGTCACTATACCAGCCCTAGATTATTCCCCTCTGCACTTGAACTTGGGGAAAAAATGAGTTTTCACCATACTTAAGCTACTAAATCCCAATATATGAATAGTTATGATAATAACTTTACTTGGCTTTTTTTTTTAATTTAAGCTTTGAAATGAGCTATGATGCATAAAGATTTATTACAGGGTCCAAGTCAGAGAAGGCCTGATCATCTGAAAAGTAAGCCAGCTGTGTGGGTTTTAAAGCTTGAGTCATGTGTTTGCACATGGTCTCCTATTGTTTGTGCAAGGCATCTTCTGCATTTCAACCCATGGACTTTGCCTTAGTTCCAGCTCCAGTCCCTGAGGGACCCAATCTTTGATGCATTTTCCTCCACTTGATCAGCATCTGACTGACCAGGCCAGCTCCATCTAGTATAAGTAGGGGTGCCTTAACCAAGCAAGGACAAGGAATGGGCAAGTTAGAGCCAAGACTGGCGTGAGGTAGGAGGCTATGAGCTCGGAGGAGGAAGTGTCAGCAGCACAGCAAAGAATTTGAGCCCACGGTGGGTGCATCAGGAGAGCAAGGCCTGGAGAGAAATATGACAAACTATTCTGAGAGTGACCTCATTTGCTCTTTCAAAGACCGTGTTCACACCCAGTTGAATTATGACCTTTTCCCACATTGGCATAAGGAAGAGACAGTCTTAGATACTCTCACTGGAGCATAAACTGGAAAAAAATTTTTAGGAGGACAACTTGAAAAGTCCTTTAAATATTTTAAATGGGCATTCACTAAGATTTTTAAAAGGGGGAAGAGGCACAGCAGAAACACTGCAAACATGTGTCTTTATTATTTAATATTGCTCAAGATGTTCTATTTATACAATGGGAAAAAGAAGCCATGCTCACTAAATGTAACAAAAAAAAACCACACATAAAACCCATATGAAGGAAACTGTACAACTTCATTGAAGTTTATATGAGGGCTAAAACTCCCACTTTCAAGATGCTATTATTATTATAATAAGAAAACCAAGAAAAATAACTGATAGTTTAACATTAAAGTTCAGTAAGATGGCTAGCACTAATGGAAATACTAGAATTAATCAGGTACATCAACAAAACTAATTAGAAAACATAATGGCAAAAAGACATTAAATCAGTGACTGACAGATTAATTAATAAATACTTCTGTGAAAATTTGATAACCAAAATGAGAAAAAAAGTTGTATTCTTTCCCCATACTGTGTACGTACCAATCCAGATGGTTTAAATATGCAAATGAAGAATATTGAGAATAAAACATGGGGGCACTGAAACAAAATATAAGAGACTTTCTTGGTGTGGAAAAAGCCTACTGTAATCCTCAATAAAACATCCAAAAACTACAAAGGGGAATGTCGACAGTTGATTACATACAACTAGAGATTTAAAAATCATAGAAAAGTTGGCCAGCAAATGAAAGACTATGAGGAAATACTTGTGATACATTTGAAGAGTTGAACATCTTTGTTATAAAAGGTGCTTACATGTCAACAAGAAAAAGCCAAACACTCATTGGGAAATGGACAAAGAAAAGGAGAAAAGCAATTTGCAGACTAAAATTATAAATGAACAATAAACATGGGTAAAGTGGCCAACATCACTAAATAAAACACAAAGAAATTAAAACAATGTGACATATAATCTAATACTGGTTACATTCACAAAAATTAAAAAAATTTCTAATCAATGTGGAAGACAATGAATACATTGATAGAAAAATGAGGAAAGAAAAATAAATTTTGTGTATCAGATTAACAGAAATGAAAAAGATGGACAAATATAATGAAGCAGAATAATTAGAGCAAATAATGTGGGTTTGTTCTCCTTCTAGGCATCCTCTGCCCTCCCTACAGCCTTTCTGTTTTCTTATCTCATGGATTTTTCCAGATTTGGCAGGAAAATCTGCCTGGTTTACCTGCAATTTGTCTACAAGTGAACTTATCGGTGTGATTGCAGCTGGCTTCAGAGAGGGGTGGGAAGAAGGTGGAAAGAGAGATAGAGTGAGAGACAGAGACAGAAGGAGAGAGAGAGAGAGAGCACGATTTACAAGGAAGAGGAAGAAGGCAGAAGTTCAAAGCATCCTGAGCGCAGCAGGACATGAGCCCCACTCAGGGCAGCACCCTGGGGAGTCTGGACACCGGATCCAGGTTCACAGCTTTTTAAATGTCCCCAAAGTGTTCCATGGAAACTGCAGAATCATCAGAGGCCAAGGGACTGGAAGGTTTTAGAGAACAAGTATCCGTGTGGTAGGCCTGTGAGTGGAGGCTAGAGGGAGCTCTCCGCTGTACTGGAATAGTGAGAATCCCCAGGGACTTTAAAAGACCCTGATGCAGGGGAGGCTTGGGGGAGATCCTCAGTTGGGGCTGTAATTTAACCCTCACTCCCAGGCCACCAGGAGAGACCACTGAGTCTAATTTAAGTTTATTTTAAGTCAATAAGGAAATATGGCATTGCTTGTGCACCCAGTTCACACTGCCTTAGTTGTGATATTGTCGACCAGCATGGGGAGAAACAGGCACCACCAGAAAAAAGCACAGCTTTTCAGGACTGTTTGGCAGTACATGTTACAATGTAAAATGAGCAATTCTTTCACCAACAATCTTAATCCTAGGACTCTACACAGAAGAACTTTATTCATTAAGCAAAGTAAATAGATACACTGGAAAGTTGTTTCTAATGGCAGGTTTTTTTTTACGTGTACATGCCTATCAGTAGGAACTGTTTAAATAAGTTATGAAATAAATCCCGGTACATACATGCACTGAAATATTCTGAACCGTTAAAAGTGATTATGTGTTCACAATCAGCCGTTAAGGACATTTAAAACCACAATGAGGTCCCACTTCGTATCCACGAGGCTGACTATAATAAAGAAGAATGAAAGGGAGTAACAAGCATGAGGATGTGGAGAAATCGGAATCCTAATACCCTGCGGGTGAGAAGGCAAAGTGGGGCCATCACTGTGAAAAATGGTGGCACTTCCTCAAAAATTAAAAATTAAATCACCACATGATCCATCGATTCCACCCTCAGTTAAATACCCAAATGAGTGGAAACATATACAAAAATGTATACACATATGTTTACAGCAGCATTATTCACAGTAACCAAAGAATGGAAACAACCTGAATATCCACCTATTGATAAATAGATAAATAAATGTTGAATAGCCATACTATGGACAATTATTTAGCCGTCAAAAGGAATAAAGTAATGACATAGCCATAAAAAGGAACAAAGTACGGTGATGATTAATTTTTGTGTCAATTTGACCGGACTAAGGATGCCTAGAGGACTGGCAAAACATTTCTGAATGTGTCTGTGAAGGAGTTTTTGGAAGAAATTAGCATTTGAGTTAGTACACTGAGCAAAAAAGATCCACCCTCACCACCAGCGCTCCTGGCTCTCCAACTTGCAGATAGCAAATTGTGGTACTTGGGCTCCATAATAGCATTGCCAATTCCTATAATAAATCTATGTATAAATATACATATTATATATATTCTATTTCTGCAGAGAATCCTGACTAGTACCAAGTACTGACACTGATACTGATTCATTTCTCCAAATAGGTCACATTCACAGGTTCACACTGGGACATAATCTTTGGTGGGGGCATCAGTAAACATTCCAATGGAAAATTTTGAAGAGTGTGATTTCAAGAGATTATGACTTTTCAATATACTTATCTGTTTTTTAAAAATAAAGAACATGCATCATTTTTCTAAAGTAAGTTGAAAAAATTTGTTAACAGCTAGAGTTTGTTAGGGTGTAGAGAATTCAGGTTTTCATGTACTATCGGTATAACTGTAAATTGGTGAAACCTTTTAGAGGGCAGTTTGACAATTTAATTTTTAAGAATTTAGCCTGCATCCTTATCCATGGGTCCTTTATACATATTCCTTGCCCTGACCGTTCCGGGGGGTGGGGGAGATGATTGAATGCGGGAGGGGGCTGGGCAGGGCAGGGAAGAATAATGGGGGAAAAGGGGGGACTACTGTAGTTGAACAACAATAAAATTTTTTTAAATTTTGCCCTGTGGGAGTATTTGTACTCACTCTTGCACAAAGATATATGCCTAGTGATGCTCATTATAGCATTGTTGGTAGAGCAGAAGTGTAAAAAATGTTACCTTTTGTGGTCTATTTCCTCTAGGCAAAGTTTTATTACAAGCCTAGTACAAGAACAGTCAAACGATTCTATATTATGCAACCATTTAAAACAAAGAGACATCGGTTTTAACCTATAGACAAGGACAGAAAGGCATAATATATTATTGAATAAGAATAGTAAGTTAAAAACAGTATTTATAGTGTGATTTCCCTTAAAGTTACTAGTTTTGTATACTAAGGAGAAAAATTCCAATGGATGTATACCAACTAGCAGCAATTATATTTAAGGGTTGGGATTACAGAATTTTTACTTCCCATTTTATACATTTCTACATTGTGGCAAATATTTTACAATGTGCATCTATTTTCTCTGTTATAAAGGGGAAAACAATGAAGTATTTTTTTTGAAACAGAAAAAGAAAAATCCCCCAGAGAGCAGCATTGTCCCAGGCCCGGGTCCCGGGCCAAGATTTAGACTCTGTGGCGCAGCGGTGGACGGGACCTCACTCAGCTGGAGCCTGTGAATAGCTTGATTGACATTCCCTGGCTGGCTTAGGCTTTCAGGCATCTGGCACAACTCAGCTGGGAACCCCCCTGAAATTTCCATGAAGGGGACTCTCACTCTTCGTGTGTGATGTGGACCATTTCTTAGTCTTCTGCACAGCTAGACAGCAAGAATGCTGCCAGCAAGAATCAAGCTGTACCCGGATCTTTACTTCCTAGCTGTGTGACCTTGCATATGTGATTTAACCTGTCTAGGCTACCTACCTCAAGGGTCGATATTGAAGATGCAGTTGAAAAACATGTAAAATTCCTCCACATATGTTGCAATATAGGAGGTATGTAACATCAATTTATTCCCCCACCATGTCTGCCACTTCTTTCTCCCTGTCCGCCTTCCCTGGCAGATGGCTACTTTAGAGCAGTGGTTCTCTGTGGGGCATTTTATACGTGGAGGGAGAAACATTTTTTGGTTGTCAACATGATAAAGAAGCTACTGGTTTTGACTATACATATAGGCAGGGTCCAGGAACGCCAGGTATCCTGTAATAGATGAGACAGTCTGAGCAATAAATAATTACCCTATAGCCACATAACTTTTTAATATGTCACAAGATATTCATGTACGTTAAAAACTTATTTATATTACCTGAGCTTAGAATTAATTCCATTTTGTACAGCAACACTACATTCCCAGAGGAAAGATTGTGCTGTGTTTTATTTGGACTTTACCACTTTTTAAAAAAATCACATTCTAACAGTAGCACCATTTATTTTAGTCTACAAATAAAGAAAACACACTTCTAACCAGCTGTCTTTGTAGTTGTGACAAGTTGGGTTGGTGCAGAGACACAACCATGTGACTACATTATTGTGTCTTCTAAAATACTCATTCTTAAACATTCATGTAATGAAATGCCTACTAACATATTATAAATTATTTTCTCATTTCTCTTTTATATTAGATTATACCTTATATTGATTTTTTCAAATTATGTATAGGTTAATGAGTTCTATTTTAATGACTTATTTTGGAATCATAAGATGGCATTGAAAAATAGTTATTACAAAAAGAGGACAGGACAGCGTTGATTGGTCTAAAAGAGCATAAAGTTTTTAAGTTGCAGCAAAAACCCTAGAGGAGAACATCCCTCCTATGAAGTAAAGTAGGTTCAACAATTGCATGCTTTCAATCATAGCATAGTGACATGGGCAAAAATTTAGGCATCTCACTCGTCTTATTTCCACAGGGGTACAAGCATTTGAGATAACAGCCAACATCAGTCCCTCTGGAACCAGAACCAGGGAGGCAACAGTGCCCAGAATATTCTTAGGAGAAAAGGTCATTAGTTCAATAAGATAAATCAAATAATTTTGCTGTCCTTCCTAGCTTATCAAACCGGAAGGCAAGAGATATGTCATGAGGCTGCAGATAAAGTAAAAGAAGCCAAAGATGCAAGTACATTGAGAAGAGACAGTTGCAGGTAGGTGGTGGAGGAAGTGGTGAGTTGGACAGGAAGCAGGGTGAACAATGTGTAATTTTATTTTAGCCACTGTGTGTGTTTGCGCATATATACAGCAGGCTGGGCTCCAGCCGGGCTCCTAGATTTGCATGCTTCTGCTGAACATTAAATGCTTATTGCACGATTTTTTGAAGGTGTCCTCCAGCATTTGAAAGATAAGGAATGTGACTTTTTCAAGTGTCTCTGCTAATGGACCAGAAGATGGAGTAAAAGCATCAAGAAGAATAAACAACTCATTATTGTCAATAAATAAATCATTGTGTTTCAGAATACTCTCTTACTTTTATTTTAGTTTATATCTGCTGGTGATGCAGTCTTCCTTCACAGACTTGCTGAGAATATCAACATAGGTCGACCCGTGGTAAACACAGTTTGTTCCTACACTTTTCCTAATTATGAGAAAATAAATAATGTTCAAAACCTTCTAATGAGCTTCAGGCTACAGATGTTTGCAGAAGTAAAATAATAATAATGGTAAAAATAATAGCAATGATCAAACGAATGAAAAAGCAGGGTGAATAATGTAAAAACATTAGTTCCATAATCTAGTTTACTTTAAATCATAAAACAAATTTGAAAGCAAGATTTGCTTAGGATAATGTGCAAAAAGTGCCCATGTAATAATGCACTAATTCTGTCTGTAAGGCACTATATCTTACAGTGGTATTAAAAATAATTCTGAAGGAGGCAGTCAGGAAGACATTTTATGCAGATGAGAAGTGAAGGAATATCAAGGATAGAAATCATGAGATAGAGTTCGAGGTAGGTGACTTTTCAAAATATTTAATCTGTGACATCTTTTGAGGTTGAAGGTCAGGAACATCCAACCTCTCACTCATAGACCTGTCATCTTATGATATATAGAGATTTATAGAGAGATCCAGATATAAATATATATACATGAATATAGATAAATAGTTCATATTATAATTCATTATACTTGTATTTATCTTGCTTAAGCTAATCTCATTTTAATGGCTTTAAATAGCCCCCAAACAGTTCCCTGATTCTGAGAAAAGCTAGTGAGCTCATACATAGGTAGGTTCATTGGTACCTTGACATAAATTAACACAGAGAGCCACAACCAAATAATTCATTTTCTCCATGATGGTTGTGAATAACTTTGCATGTGCTCTTCTACCTTTTACCATTGGCTAAATATTGGCCAAGGAGAACACAAAGTAATACATCCTTTGTGGAGTTCTTTTCTTGAAGCCCATGTGGGAAACTCACAGAGAAAGACTTACAGAGAAAGATCAAGAATGAGCAGATTTCCAGAGTCTAATGGATGGGAAGCCTAGAAACTTGGTTTTGGCACTAATTTGAAGAAACAAGCAACTGAGAAGCATGTCAAGCTACTGAACAAGGTAACAATAATTAAAATGGTTTTTAACATTTAATTATAGTTACTGTTATTAGCTTAAAGATAAAGAGGGAGGGAAAAAGACTAGATGGATCTTTAGGGGTTTCCAAGAAGGTGTTTGTTTTAATCTGTTTGGACAGGAATAACAAAATACCACAGAATGGTTAATTTACAGAAATATACTGCTCTCAGTTTTGGAAGCTGGAAAACCGAGATCAGCACGGTAGGTGAGGGTCCTCTTCCGGGTCCCAGACTTTTCATAGGCCCACGTGGTGTAAAGGATAGGGAGGTCTGTGGGATCTCCTTCATGAGGGAGAGCAGCCCAGTCCTGAGGGCTCCATCCCCAGGACCTCCCAAGGGCTCCCTCTGTCAACACCATCACCTGTAAGGGTTAGGATTTCAACCTAAGAACTGGGGTGAGGGGCACGGACATTCAGGTCCTAGCATTCTGAGTGCATTTCCTGTTGCACACAGGGTAGCTGTATCATGTTAGGCAGAAGACTGGGCTACGGGATGCCCACACAACGGGTAAAACATGATCTGGGTGTGTCTGCGAGCGTGTTTGCCGAGGAGACTAGCATTTGACTGAGCAGACTGAGAGATCATCCTCACCAATGTGTGTGGACATCATCCACACACATTATGTTGGAGGCCAGAATGGAACAAAAAGGCAAAGGAAGGGTAAATTCCCTCTCTCTTCCTGAGCTGGAGCATCTGTCTTTTCCTGCCCTGGGACGTCAGAGCTCCTGGTTCTTCCAACCGGGACCGAATCACACCACCCACTTCCCTCTTTCTCTAGCTTACAGAGAAAGCAGACGGGAACCGCTTGGCCTCCACACCTGCAGGGGACAATCACTATACTAAATCTCTTCCTCTGCGCACCTCTATATATCCTATTGGTTCTGTTTCTCTAGGGAGCCCCAACTAATGCAATGTTGTAGCAAATTAAATGGGAAATAGGTAGGATTTGGGATTTTTTTAGTGTCTGGGAAAAGTGAAAAAAAAAAAAAGTGATTACAAGAGATGTTTTAGAGAAAGAGGCACCATAACGTGAAACTGCCACCTACGAGAACGAGGACTGCGCTGAGAGACACGAGGCAAGGATGCTCCCGCAGGAGAACAGGCTGGAGGAAACTCTGAGGTCAGCGACTAGCACTAAGCCCCGCATAGGGCAACTAAATTTGGAAATGCTAGGCTACTGGATTTAACCAAAACAAAAATCTTTTTAATCTCAAATAGATATCCAACTAGAGGTTAGTCAAAAGGGTATGAAACATATTAATAGAAAGCAAAGGAATAATGAAATTACAATGAGAGACATAGGGGTAGGGGGCCCAAAGGAAAGAAGCAACATGATATGTCTGGACTTCAGAAGACAATGAAGTATGTAGAAGAAAGACAAATTAAATTTAAGGAGCAAAACTGAAGGCCAGCATTGCTCTAGCAGTTTGAGAACTCCTGCTACTTTTTATGGTCTAGGAAGTATAAGTGATAGAGCCTGAAAATTGTTCTGAGCATAACATAAGAGGAGGGGGAGCACCTGGCCTCAGCACACGGTGCCTCTCCTTGTCACCCATCCATGAAAAGGACAAAGGGGCACCACGCATGCAGGGGAGGAGGAGAAGCTGAGGCATGAAAGATATCGCAGAAAAGATGAATACAATCATGAAATAATGATTAAAGAAAGAGAGGAAAGAAGTGTAGGAAGGGAAAAACATTTATTTCCTAATCCGAACCAGATGCTCTACGTACATTATCTCATTCAACCTTCACCACAGTCCCGGGGAGCGCACATCACCGCCGCCCTTTGAGGCCTGGAGAAACAGGAGGATAAGCAGCCTGTGCGAGAATATAAAGAGCTACATTGAAACTGAGACTAGATTCAGAGGCTAATGTCACAATATCTGTCTCCTTGATGTGGAAAAAATAGCATTTATAGGACAGAAGAAACAAAAGGAAAACAGCTAAGTAAAAATTATTGAATAGAAGAAATCCTAGAAGAGTGATGATAAAAACCTCACAACGAGTCACCAATGGTCAAAGTCAAAGGTGTCATTGGACTTTGATGGGAAATGATCCTGGACTATTAAGGAAATGAAAAGTACTTAAGAAAACTTAATTTTCACATATGGATCAGCAGGAAGAGACTTGATAATCAACTGAGACACAATATGAAAATTGTAAATAATGAAGAGAATGTCATGTTTCCTCTGGCATAAAAATATGGCCAGATTGTGGCAACAGTTTAAACTTTTCATGGAGGAGACCCCCTGGAGAAGAGTCATCTTTCCTCTCCCTTCCCCCCGTGCCTCCCCTCAGCCAGATCTTCCTCAGCAACTCAGATCTGGGGAAATAAAAGTGGCAGGAAACTCAGCGTTCGCTCTTGGCAGCACGTCTTTGCTTTCCAGACCACCCCACCTCGCATTTCCCACTCGATCCATCTATTATAACATGTATCCGCATCTCCTACCCTCCATAAATATTTCAAATAAAAAATACTAGCTATTAGTATAAAAATACCTCCTTCATAAGCAATTTTCTTAAATATCATTATGTGACGTTCACATAGAATGAATCAATCAATAAAATGTAAAATGTCTCTCTCCCTGGACAAAACACTTTTGAAAATTGTTTATTTCATGAGAAATGCATGACAGATGGTGTGAGTAGTGGTGAGGCATTCAAAACAGTACAAAGTTTCCTACTGTTCAGTCAGATGTTTCCACTCTGTTCCATCCATTAAACCCTGACTTATTTTTCCTCCATGAACTTCAGTTTGGCTTTTGAAAAATAAATAAGGCTTTTGGTATCCATTTTAGGTTTTCTTATACTACTACTGGAAACCTCCACCTGAAATGTAACTTTCACGTGACATAGAATAAATGGTTAGAAGTATCCACAATAATGTAAATATCACCACACACAGAATATAATGCTCATTGTTCAGTGAGGATAAATCAAATTACATATAATCATTGAAACTATTAAATTCCATGTGTAGATTGATACATAAGTAATACGTAAATGTGTTTAGTTAAGATTAGTGTTAAAATTCTAAACATCCAATCAGTCGGTGACAGATTTGTCAAAACAATACTCATAAAAATTTTATTACCACAAAGACAGCTCCATGAGGCTGTGTTTGGGTAAACAGTGAGAGGTGTTCTCACTGAGACCCACTTCACTCTCTGACCGGGGCTGATAAACACATAACGTTGAAGTCTTTTCATGCCTCCACACACGTGCACACACGCAACTTTCAACAAGATACTGTTTAAATATGTTCCTATGTGACCCACGTTGCAAGTCTTCTCATACTTCTCTCTTGTACAGTTTATTGTTCTTTTGCCCTTTTGAAATCTTTTAAAGAACAATTTTGTAATGAAAGGAACAATGAGCTTCTGGAAGAAAACTTGTTGATATGTGGACAGTGATGTTTTCAGTGGGCTTCTAAATGAAAAGTGTGTAATATTTTCCTTTGCTGTGTCAGATCCTTTATAGAATGGAGTGTCTCAACATACACTGGTCTATATGAAAAACTGAGATTTATATCCTCTATCAGAAGACTGTAATTTCTGCTACTATAAATAATGCTTCGGTGGACTCAGTACTCCAAGATAGGGAAGCAGCCTACAAGTCCATCAATAGATAAGTGGTTAAAGAAGATGTATACATACAGGGGAATATTGCTTGGCAATAAAAAAGAATAAAGTCTTGCCATTTGTGACAACATGGGTGGAATTCGTTGGTACTATGCAAAGAGAAATAAGAGAAAGACAAATATCATCTGATTTCACTTATATGTGTAGTCTAATAAAGCAAAACAAATAAATAAAACAAAACAGAAACAAACTCCTAGATACAGAGAACAAATTGACAGCCAGAGGGGAGGGAGAAGGAGAGGTGTGGAAAGGAGGAAGAAGGGAATTGAGAAGTGTAAACTGCCAGTTATAAAATAAGCAAGTCACGGTTATGTAGTGTATAGCACAAGGAATATAGTCAATTATATCAGAATGACTTTGTACCGTAACAGATGGCTCCTAGACTTTTCATGGTGATCATGTCGTAAGGTAAACAAATGTTGAATCACAATGTTGTCCACCTGATACTAATATACTATAGCATGCCAACTATACTTTAATTTTAAAAAGACTATAATCTCTAGAAAGAAGCAAGAAATAGAAAATAAATTTAAATGAAAGACCCCAATTAAAGTCCAAAAACTTTTCAGCAAGACCATATCTGCTGAAAATCATTTCCAAGGTTATTCTGGAAGTAAGTTGACTCTCTTTGGCAGGCTTCACAAAATGGAAAGTACTGCAATTTCTCCTGCCAGCTTTCTGTGTGCAACTGACCAATGCTAATGAGAACCAAACCCCAAACTCCTTTGCTTTAATTTTTTGTCTGACCAGCAAACCAACTTAACGAATTATTTTATTTTTATAGAAGAGATTTGCAAAGTAGATTGCCATCTGTAATTGTTTTTTTTTTTTTAAACACAGCACTCAGTAGCGTAATTGGCTACACTTTTGTTGTTGGTAGAATCCTAATGGTAATTACAAACGGAAGAGAAAACTAGGATTTGAAATCTGAGTAATTTGAAGCAGCATTTTTAAAGTGGCAATAAAATAATTGTGCTATGTAGACTTGCCTCTTAGGTTTTTTTCTCCCAGAATTCAAATTTGTGACATGCACAGGTTGGTACTTCGGTTTTACAGAGTTGGAGATTAATGAGCGGGGGTTGGGTGGGGGCTGGGAGAGGCCAACTGGCGATTTTATCATGTTCCTGTGGCTGCCAGTTCAGAGGAGACATCTAACTCCCATTGTCCTGACTTCCATGGTGTGCTGTACTACACCTCTTAGCAGAAGTAAAAAAAATGTGATTCCTTCTTCCAAAGCTACCTAGCTATTTTCATGCATCCATTTAAGAAATGGGCATTGAGCATTTATTTGCTAATAATAACGAAGTTAATATTAGCCTGAAACAGCAATTTCATGACCAATGGTGAATACCATCACTGAAGAATGGCATTCTTAGGTTCTGATCCTCTTTCTCTGATACAAAGATTAACTAGGATGTGATTCTGCTGAGACTAAATGTTCTCTTGCAGCCAGGGAGATAGGATTATCATTAATTCTCTTCATTTATTTTATTTTTTTGATCAGTTATACTAGTTAGTTAAGACTTAACTCAGCCACTCCATTACCTATTTCTACCAGATGTTCAGCTCAAGGTGCAAAACATCACTAAAAAAGATACAATTCTTACATACTTTCCATTAGATCATGATTCTTATTGCCCTTAGGGGGGAAAAAATGCCTTTCTTGGGCACAGGAAGGCTTCTGCAATCTGGTTCCTGCCTACCTGACTGATTTCACTTCATACTACGTTCCCCCACTATTCTTGAGCCACACTGGTGTTATTTGTTTTCCTGTAACATTCTAAGTCATTTTCTTTTGTTTTTGCACTTGCTCTTCTCTCTGTCTGGACATGGCTCAGATCAAGTGTTATTTCCTCAGAGGAGCCTTCCCTGGCCTTCTTAGTTGCTACTACCTGATCTTGCTTTCTTCTTCATAGCACTGCTCTTTATTTGGAAAATGCTTGTTTCTCTATTTATTTCGTTGTTTGCTGTCTACCTTATGTTGCTAAAAATGTAAAAAAAAGAAAGCATGAACCTCATTTCTCTTTTCCTTTGTTGTTTCCTGGGCTTATAATAGTCTCATTGTTAAATAAATGATTGAATAAGAGGATACATGGAAAAAATTGAACTCTCTGTTCACAAGCGCTTCTGGTTATCAGAGCCTTGGATCTATTCTTTGTTTTTCATGACCTGCCGGTTTAAGTGGCTCAGATCTTTGGTATTTCTCCAGATTTGGGGACTCCCATCTTGCTCCAAATTCAGGAATTTTTTAGTGTCTTTAAAACTTTTCTGAAAACCTGAAATCATTTTTAAATTGTATTAAAGAGTATGGAGATTTAGAAGAAAAAGCCCTGGGCAGAGGAGGTACACAGGGGAACACCTCCTGGAGCAAGTGTGGTTTGTATCAGGTGGTGGGATTCATACACAAGACTAAAGAAAAGGAGTGTTCTAAACAGAGGCAAACACATTTGCAAAAGCAAAGATGTACAGTTCCAACTAACCAGGAGATGGCAAGCAGCAGTAGCTTCTCCATTAACAGGTTTTAAGTGTGACTTAGCATTATTTTCCTGCTAGACTCAGAATTAGGGATCGAGTCACTGCATGTAGAATTTTGCATCATGTCCCCAAACTCCTTGTTTTTTACACACTCAATGCAGTTCCCCCAGGGACTATCTGTCCCCGTCTAGTGGATCTTGTTTTCTTCCTTTACACACGATGGCAGACATATAACATAGTTAACCCATGTCTTGGCATGAGACTATTTTGACATCACCTTACTCATGTGATGATATCAATGTAAATGCTACTTAAAAATGAAGGAGTCTTCCTTCTTTCTGAAGGACTCCTGAGCATTTTGCTGGAGGAACCCCTTAGTACTTACCACTTTCTTCCTTGGAGTAATGCAGGGCCTCAAAAAAGGACACGGTGCTTCACTGGTGAAGAGCTCAGGGTCTGCAGTTGCTGTTCTGTTATCTGCTGGTTGTATAAGGTGTGGGTATAATCATCTTCCTTGACTTTTCTGATTTGTTTATCTCTTTGTGATATTAGCACATTAAACTCTGGGTTGCTCTAAGCATTTAATGAAGTGAAGTAATGTAGCAGGTTTTGGAATAAAGGAAGTGCTTAATAAATGTTCAGTATTATTCTCAAGTAGTAGTTTCTCCCTAAGAGGAAAGGCTGTCTTATTCATCTTGGAATCTCCCATAACACAGTGCCTGCTGCCCACCACGTTGACTTCTCTTATGAAAAGACAAACAACCCATCAACATAGCTTTTAATCACACTTGGGAATTGTACTCTGTTGCTAATATTAATGTATAGAAAATGCAATGCTTTGTATTATAGATATTTCAACATTAAAAGGCTCTCACTGCATAAATTTTATGTAAAGAAATTGAAGATCAGAGGGTTTAATGGATTTTCTCAAGAGTATGTAAGCTGGCTGATGGCCACGTTATTCCTATGAATTATTTCCTATTTCATAAGAAGCCAACATATATTAAGTATCTGTTCTGTGTCTATCACTATCATGGGTATTTGCAGATAAAGATTTTTAAGTCAGCACAATGAGAACATTTTTAAATGCGATCTTGCTATTTGGAAGTTACTTCTCGCATTCCACCAGTTTCTATCCTGTCTGCTGGATTTCATTTTGCTTGGGAGCAGTTATAGTTGGATGCCCCAACCCAAGAGCGGATTGTGGCCTATTTCAGTTCTCTCTCTAATCTAATTAAATTCCTAAGGTCACATGACAAGTTTCAAATTACTAATTTAGCCTCTTTTCCTTATTTCAGCTCTTTCCTTTACCCATACCTGGTCTCTCTGCCAGTCTATGACCAACAAACTCAGCATAAGGTAACTCATGTCACATTTGATGAATGATATTATTTAGGTAAAAAAAAACCCTACTTCTTCATTCTAGGTGAAAACTGTACTTAATTTAGACAAAACACAATGTCATAATATGTGATAAGTGTGATGATATATGATAAAGGAACATAAAATCTCCCTAGTGCTTTTAATGCAAAATTATGTGATTTGTGCTTCATTTTTATAATTAGAGGTATAAATTTGTCATATTTCTCAATATATAGAACTTACATTTTTATATATGTATATGTGTATACATATATACATATATGTGTATATATACGTGTATATGTGTGTATACTTACCATACCATGTATGTAAGCCTATCATATATGTGACATTATAAACTTACCATAACTGAGTTTCTTATTTGTAAACATTAAAAATATAAACAAAACTTGATGGGTTAGTCACAATATTAAAATAATTGGGATGAGTGCTTTTATTTTTTTCATCGTATTTGTAAATTAATATTTTATAAAAATCTGTATTTCTATCTAAGCAATATGAAACAGTATTTGGAGTTGATATAGAGTAAAAAATCTGAATTTGGTTGAAAGCTGTATTACAATATTTTAAAAAACTCTTTCTGATAAAGTTTTATAGAGTTTAGGGCTTATCATATGTGTTCATCAAGATAACTATTAACACATAGTAATTTAATAATTATGGACTTCCTTTTTATATTTTAAGAAATATATAAATGTTTTGGTGAAAGATGTAGGATAAAGATCTCTCCTTTCTGCGCAGACAGAATGCTGTTACATGCTCAGGTTCTTGCACTTGATCAAGGTAAAATCTGTTCAGAACCTCCTTCTCCCTACTGAAGAATTATGTTGTTTTTCAATGAATTTATTACAAACATCTATTTTATGCTTGTTAATTTCCTATTGGTCTAGTACTGCTTTTTGTTTGGCCTGTTAGGTTTTTTGGCAGATGTTAGGGTGGATGAGTAGATAGAGATATTTATTGAATTTTGAGCCTTTCTGAGTTCCTGAGGATGCTCTTCATTAGTCTTCTGCATAACACTTTTGTCCTTTGAGCTGTGAGCAACTCACTGAAGAAATAACTAAGAATGTAGATAGACTAAGAAAACATTGTATTTGAAAACCAGTGATTTTTTTTTAGAACTTCCATGATGGCCAAAATGGACATGTAGGTAGATATGCTTTGCTTCCTTGTACAACCAAAGAATAACAAAAAAATTTAAAAAAAAACACAACCAGAACTGCCAGAATATCTTAACTGTATGGAAGTCCAACAACCAAGGACTTAAAGAAAACACATTCATACAGATTGGTAGGAAGGACAGAGATGGGCAGCCAGGGCGGATAGGACAAGTAGCAAGGCAGAGGACCAGGATGAGCTAGGTCATGGCTAGGTGGTCCCACATTTGTGTAGGGATAAGCCAGGAGGAACAACTGGGAAATGAGACAGAATCACAACCCAGGGTTCCAGCACCAGGAAATAAAACCTCAAAACCTCTGGCTGTAAAAATCTGTGGGGATTGTGGTGGTGAGAGAAACTCCCAGACTCACAGGAGAGTCAGCTGGAGAGATCCATAGGGCCTAAAATGTACACAAGCCCACCCACCTGGGAATCAGCACCAGAAGGGCCCAATTTGCTTGTGGGTAGCAGGGGAAGTGACGGAAAGCAGGGTGAGAGCTGAGGAATCAGCATTGTTCCCTCTTTGACCCCTCCTCCACATACAGTGCCACAACGCAGAGTCCTGGGTTGCCCAACACTGGCAAATACCTAAGGTTCTACCCCTTACAATGTAATGGGTGCACAAAGACAAAAAAATATGGCCCAAATGAAAGAACTGATCAGGACTCCAGAAAAAGGACTAAGTGAAGAAGAGACAGCCAACCTATCAGATGCTGAGTTCAAAACACTGGTAATCAGTGTGCTCACAGAAATGGTTGACTAAGGATGCAAAATAGAGGGAAAAGGAAAGGCTATGCAAAGTGAAATAAAGAAAAATATACAGGGTACCAACAGTGAAGGGAAGGGAACTGGGACTCAAATCAACGAGTTGGAACTGAAGGAAGAAATATACATTCGACCGGAACAGAAAGAAGAAACAAGAATTCAAAAAAAAAAAATGAGGAGAGGCTTAGGAACCTCTGGGACAACTTTAAATATTCCAGCATCCCAATCACAGGGATGCCAGAAGGAGAAGAGGAAGAGCAAGAAATTGAAAACTTGTTTGAACAAATAATGAAGGAGAACTTCCTCAGTCTGGTGAAGGAAACAGACTTCTAAGAAGTCCAGGAAGCTCAGAGAATCCCAAAGAAGTTGGACCCAGGGAGGAACACACCAAGACACATCATAACTGAAATTGTCCAAGATTAAAGATAAGAAGAGAATCTTAAAAGCAGCAAGAGAAACGAAGAGAGTTACCCACAGAGGAATTCCTATTAGACTATCAGCTGATTTCTCAAAAGAAACATTATAGGCAAGAACGGGCTGGAAAGAAGTATTCCAAGTAATAAAAGGCAGTAATCCAAGATTACTCTATCCAGCAAAGTGATCATTTAGAATGGAAGGGCAGATCAAGTGCTTTCTAGATAAGGTCAAGTTAAAGGAGTTCATCATCATCATCATGCCCTTGTTATATGAAATATTAAAGAGTGTTATCTAAGAAAAAGAAGAAGATCAAAACTATGAACAGTAAAATAACAATAAACTCACAACTATCAACAACTGAAACTAAAAAACAAAAACAAATTAAGCAAACAACTAGAATAGGAACAAAAATCACAGAAATGGAGATCACATGGAACATTATCAGCAGGGAGTGGGAGAGGGGAAAATGGGGGAAAACACACGCAGAATGAGAAGCAAAATTGGCAGGTACAAAATAGGCAAGGGAAGATTAAGAATAGTATAGGAAATGAAGAAGTCAAAGAACTTATATGTACAACCCCTAGACATGAGCTATGGGGTAAGGGGGAATGCTGACAGGAGGGGGTGTGCAGGGTAGAGGGGGATAAAAAGAGGGAAAATTGGGACAACTGTAATAACATAATCAATAAAATATACTTAAAAATAAAAAACAGTACTTTTAAATGTATGCATGTGTTTTATTGAATCATGCCATGTATAATTGGAGTCCCAAAATATTATAGTATAATTTCAAAAGAGTTGCTCTATAGTAATTTCTTTCATAATTGGGATACATGTGATTGTCTGCCTAATCTTTTGTTCCTGTAATAATAGCAAGTTTCTGTAAATTCCATGTTTTCCACAAAGATTCCTTTGACAAACTTGACTCTTTAAAAGAAGATACCTTCAGTAAGTCAACAGTTAAAGTCCCCATGAGGTGAAGAGAATGGCTCCTGCATCCTATGGCACATCTGCGCCATTCTGAGCACCTCCTTATTTTCTGGTACCACAAAATATTCCAGATTTATCTTGCTCTTTTTTCAGAAGGTCTCAGTCCTGAAATCAGCCATTTCTCTATGGAGTTCTGAATTCTTTTACTAGGAAATAGTTTAATGTATTACTAATAAAAAGGAGAGCTCATAATCCACTACTCTAAGTCAGTACTAAAATATTAGTCTAGGAAACAGTGTGAGTATTAAGTGGCAGTAAAAAGGTGAGAAGAGACATGCAGAAGCTTGGCTGCTTATCAAGAGATTAGCTTCACCATAAAAACTGTTGCCGGCTTTCAGTTTTACCAGCCGAAACACACCTTGGTATTTTACACACTATCAAACTGATACTGGATTCGGAAGGTGATGACGGGGGCAGAGGCTGTTAAGCTGCCATGCGAGACCTTGCGGTGTTGCCCAGAATGCCTCAGACATGGGTCATAGGCAGGACCATGCATCTAATGTTTGAGTCATACAGAAATCTGGGCACAGAGCATGGTGAAGAGCAAGTCAACTTTGAGAGTCAATGAATGAGCCACCTGAGGCCCCAAATGACTTGCTAGTTAGGGAATAGCTTACAAAAAAGCCTGGGTGAGCTCTGGCTAAAGTTCAACACCATCAGTGAGAGAATCCGAAAAAGAACTTCAGTCTCCACTGCACTGAGAAATGGGATTGAGACACTCAAAGGCATTTTCCATGGGATTTCTGTGGAAAGGGGAAATTCTGTCAGAATTTTAAAGAAATCGCTATTATATGGGCCATTTCACTTGATAAACTCGGTTTTCAGAGTGACTCTCCTAGGTTGGCATAAATAAAGACAAAGAGATAGCACACCAGAGAGAGAAAGACAGAGAGAGAGAAAGAGAGAGCGCCTTTTTTCAGGAGCACATTGTGTCATTTTTCTACATTTCCATGTCTTTTCTCTAGTTTAAATGGTTTTCTCGAATTCCTTTAACTTAAGAGTAGAGAGGAAGGAATATTCTCCATGCCCACCCCAGTCAGGTTAGAATTACCTTAAACTTGCTGCGGATAAAGACCTCCCAAGCCCCTGCATTGTATTGACGCTAACTCCTTCTTAAGTGGGAAAGCCTAAGAAATCTCTAAGGAGACGGAAAAGGTGCTACTGTGGGCCTCTTCTGGGTGTTCCTCCACGTGGCCTGTCATCTCTACCCATAAAGTAGACATGCGAGCCATAGTCTCTCAGTCCACCCTGGCAGTTCGCCCCGAAGAGCCTTGCAAAGTCAGGCAGAGGAGGCGTTCCCTCTGTGGAATGCTCTGCATGCACATTTTTACCTGATACTGTCACCCTGGATTCATCCTCGGCTCTGAAAGCTTCTCCTCACCAGTGGTGTGCAAATCAACTTGCCCTCATCCCACTAGGCGTGTTTATTCCACTGCTTGAGCTGATGACTGTTTGTGACAGTAACATCTCTGCTTCTTATCTGCCTGCGGGGGGCGGAGATGAGTGAGGTGATATGTGTTAAAATGAGGGGCAATCACTCAGCTGCTCACTTTGCCAGGGCATAGTGCCATTGAACACATCAGGTCCCCAGAATGCCCCATGATTTGACAACAGAAGGTATCCTTTTACATACAGGAACATTCTCGAAGTATGAAGAGACTTAGAAACACAATTGATGATGCAAATAACCTCAATAGAGCTCAAATGTCTAGATTCCAAGAGCTATGTAGAAAATACTAGGTCTCTTAAATCCATTGAACACGCACAAGACTTCATAGTCTTTAACTTTAACTTCATAGTAAAGTTCAAAATGTGAAATGTAAAAAAGTAAAGATCACTGTTAGAAGAATCACTTATAATTTTGGTTGGTAAACTCTCCTCCCATTTTTTTTATTGAGGTATAACTGACATATAACATTGTGTAACTTCAAATATACAACATGTTGACTTAATACATTTCTCCAAGGAGCCTGGTTCTTTTTATTGGAGAATAGTATTAGAAAACAAGATCTGGGCTGGGTTTAGCACTTTATATTCTGAAATCACAGGCATATTTTCTCCAATTTTAATATAGTTCTAGTTACAGTTGAATATACATGTAATTATATATTATGTATATACTATATCTTCAATTTAAGCCTAATCTTTGTGTCCTATTCTCGGTAGCGTAAAGTCAGGATGTTGTCAAGGATATGCTAGATTTCTTCTAACGTTAATATGAGTAAGTGACGCATGGGTGTTTATTTCAGGAGCAGAAGGTTCTCACTCTTCCTGAGGTCTTGCTGAAATTCTCAGCCTTAGTGTTACAGTAACTCTTCACAAGTTCTGTGAACTTACACGGGAGAAAGAAGCTCTGCTCTATCATTGTGCATCACCTCAGTAAGCCCAGCCATAAAAAAACACTTCTAATCTAGTTTCTCTTCCCTCACACCTCTCAATAAAGAACCCCAAGATTCTGCCTCTGAAAAGTCACTTTTATATAGCAAAGTGGCGGCAGAGCGAAAAAGGTCCTGACTTGAGGCTGCATTTTGTACCATTCCATTTTAACACCGTATTGTATGTGTGTGAAATGCCAAAACATAAAGAACAAATTTAAGAAACATGAGGAGAGCCATTAGTTTTTAAGCAGGTATTGTAGGCATTGGACAATGACAGGCCCATTTGCATCAGAGCTAAAATAAGAACAGAGAAGTATTGCCATGAATAACCTGTCAATCACATTAACAGCAAATGGCCTGCTAATCATTTATTTATTATTTATCACACAAACAAGAGTGTCCTGTCTAGACTGCAGAAGCACTTAAATACAAAGGTGTCAATATTTACAAATAGAGAACTGTATTAAATAATAATAAACATTAATTATAAATTAAAATGAATGGAATATCAGGATAAATACAATTTAGTGTTTACAACATAGCCTGTTCTCAAAATTGTTATAGACATGGTTTAGGTTAGCAGCTAAATCTGATTTTGGGGATTGGGTAAAAAAAAAATACTTGTTTAACTTTTTCAAATTAGAAAAACATTATTACTCAAAAAGGGTCCCTGATTGAACAGAATTTAAAATTTACATAACCAGTGTTTTTGGTATTTCCAAATATTTTTATTTTATATTCAGATTTTTATTTTCTCAGTTTTGCTTCCAATAAAAGGAGCTAAAGGAAATGGTTTACCTTGACCAAATTTACCAACCATGACTTCTATAGCCTTAATCAAGAGAGAACACTGTTAAAGACATTTACTATCATTATTTTGCTAGTTAAATCACAAAAATGCATTATAGAATTTAATATATATTGAGATAAAGTCAGGAAATAGCCCCCAAATCTTTTAGAGGTTTTTTTTTGTTTGTTTGAAGACTGAGTCTCCCCTTTTGCTGAGTTGCTCAGTTAAAGGGGTATTTCATTTGGAGAGTGCCACCAGTGACTCACCACAAAACAGGGCAGGGAGCGGGGAGCCAGGCCTGACAGGGGAGGAGCCCACTCTGCCCCTGGGAAGGCTGACCCACCTTCTAAAACTTATAGCCTGGATTTCAGCTCATGGGCATTTGCTCAGAGAAAAGGAATTGAGTACATCCTCAGTGCCAGGAACCGTGGGGGCCCCTGGTAGTCATTACCTCCATCTAGGGAGTTCTTGGCACAGGTGTCAGAGAGCTGGGCTGAGGAAGGAGATCCATGATGCAATACCAGCATCTTGATTCATGTGCAGGACAGGGTGTCAGGAGGAAGCAAAGTCCTAGCTGGTGGACTGGATTTTTGGATTCCAATATCTGGTAGGGGAAGGCCAGCATAAAACAAGCTCCTAGTTTTCTGTGGGGGGTGGGGGGGGACCAGACAGGTTATTTTACAAAGATCTTGAACTGGATTAAAAGAGAAGCCCGAATTTAGAATCAGAGGCACATAACAAATGAGGGTACGTTTGGGGACAAGGCCACCTTTTAAGAACATGGCACTGAAGGGAGATTGTGACTTGGGCGTGTGTGTAGAAGTTGAAGTTCAACAGGGGATATTTTATCCCAGATCAAATAAAAAGCAAAGAGTTCTTGGGCTCAGAAAGGCAGTTATTGGAAGAGAGCACCATGTTAAGCCTGGAGGAATTCAACGCTGATTTGCTGCCTCAGCTAGAGTCTTTAGTAAGGGATCATCAACTTCATGAAGTTGGAACTTGAGGCAAAGGCTACTGCCTGTGGGGCTAGAGCAGCTTAAATATTGCCTGAGCCAGGGCTGGAGCTCTGCTAGTGAATGGGAAATCGGGAGGCCCGGCTCTGGAGAACTGTTGGGAGCTACAGCAGCTCAGATCAGAGAGGGGACAAGTAAGTGTAATGCGGTATCCTGAATGGATCCACAAAGATCACTGGGTTAAATCAAAGGATAGCTGAACTTAGCTAATTAGAAGTTATCTATTGCACGTTGTTTGTTACAAATGTATCATAATGTAAGAAAGATGTTAATGACAGGAGAAACTGGGGCTAGGGTGCTCAGCAGTCCCCTGTACTACTTTTGGAACTTTTCTGTAAACATAAAACTACTCAAAAAAGTTTAGTTTTAAAAAATCAGACTCCTTATCATATCTTCTTTCTCTTGTAAACACTTTCCTCTGTCAATGAGAAAACAGCATTTGTAACTTATTTGATCTGGGCACTTGTGTTATTACCGGACTCAAACTGTCTTCAGGGTGATATGGGATTAATGCATACACAGGGCTGGCCAAAAGTAGGTTTATCGTTGTTCGTGCGGAAACAATAAAAAAACTGTTTCGCGTTCTCACAACTGTAACCTACTTTTGTTCTACCCTCTACTTTGTACATATCACGTACAAAAATTGGCTCATTTTCTTACCTACGACTCTCTTTATGTAGTTTCAAGAGCAAAGAACACCATATTCTATAACTTCGAATATAATAATAATACTTGTATTCATTTGAAAAAAGCACATTTCAAAACCAGTGTCTTTGCAAAAACAGAAAAACTTTACTTTCGTCAATAAAATTCACCTTTTAGGTTAATACTTGAAATCATTCTAAATTTAATTCACCCCTTAATTCCTTCTTTTCTTCATCTCTTTTTGTTCTTTTTCACTCTACTTCTCCCTCCTTCTCTTGCTTCTTCCCCTCATTCCCATTTCTTTTGCTTTTCATTTAAATAGATTGGAACTCCTTACTTAAATAGGTCTTTTATGGATTCCTTCCCATTCTAACATTATTTATCAATTCTATAAGTTAGTCAGCTGGATATCTATACCTTATAGTATTTTGTGAGAAATCTCCAATGCTATCTGATGGCTATAAACATCTAGACCAAGCCCATCTTTTGATGAAGAAATGGAAGTTTGGGGTTTGGAGAGGCCGTCACAATCAACTATGCAATTCCCTGTGTTAACGAATAGCAGAACTGGGCCTAAATCCAGGCATTTACCTACCCGTCAAATGCACAGTGTTGCCTTCACTCTATAAAAATCACTTTATTTGCAGAATTACTCTTGAAATTTCCCTTCATTTAATGAGAAAGACAAGTTTCTGCCAATAACTATTTGCCTGAACTTTATCATCTATCACTCCGGGAAGATGCTGTGAATCCTTTTATAGCCCGACTTTATTATCTCACTAAAAGGCAATGCTGAGAAAAATGCATGATTCTCTTACTGAGATGAAACCTCAGCTAGTTAATAATTTATAAAATAATTTTACTACCACATGGATTTTTCTCCCATCTTATCCCATTGTATAAGTACATATATGTGATAAAATTTTAATCCTGTAAACAGTGGTGTTGTTTTTTAAATCTTCTCTCCAAAGAGTTATAAAGCCATGAAGGAAATGAAATTCGTTAGCCTTGAAGGCGATGCCATAAAGACACACAATTACTCCTGGGAAGGGATGTGTTCATTTGTATACTCTGGGCTGTTTTTATTTCATGGCTGCAGTCCATTTGCTGCAATGTGCTCTGAGGGAATTTCTGCTTCTATCACAAGTGGTCTATGTTCCAAAAGACCTACCAGATTTCATTTCTAATATTCTTTCCATTCCCTACAAGTCGATGTCCTGCTGCAGTAAAGATGTTTCCATGTCCTTAGAGCATCTCTTTAGCCCAAAGTAGCAGCTGCCTCAGGTGGTTTGTACCTGATAGCGGCTGTTGTCACCATACGTGACCTTCAACCATGGTTCGTGGAACAATGGGAGAGCTTTTAGAGATGACCGGAAACAGGGCTCAGTGGGTCAGCCTGTCATTTTGGCAGGCGCTGGTTCCTTGTTTTGTTGATGGAGGGACCCTGCCCAGTGGTTGAGTTTGGTTTGGCACTTGGTGACTCTGGCATCACACATTGGCATCCTGATCCTAGGCAAAGGCCTTTGACCTCTCCATCAGTCAGAGCAACACATAATCTCAGAGAAACCAGTGGAGAGGGGAAGGAAAAAATCTGTGACACCCATTCCTTTCCAGAGGATTAAGAGAAGCCTAAGTAATTTTCTTTCAAAATTTATTCTCCTCAGACATTTAAAGTCAGTGCTAATACAAGTTTAATCTTGAGTTCCCATTTGGACCATATATGTTTTTAATTTTCTTTTTTTTTGTTTGTTTTCTATTTTCTATAACAACACAAGCATCACTGGAAAAAAATCATTCAAAAGGAAGAAGTAGTAAAAATCTCCAGCTCACCCCTCAGAGAAAACCACTGTTCACATTCGGTGTTTATAGTTCCAGCTTTTTTACTGCATTCATGCACACATGTATCAAAATGTACTATCAAAAAATACATGGTGTGGTCTCTGTGTGCATATGAGTGTACGTGACTTGCACTTGCTTTCTTACTTAATATACATTGGGCATCTTTCTCTACCAATGCCCACAGTGTCATTCCATTCTTTTTAATAGCCCCATAGGACTCCACTCATTGTATGGAGGAATCATACTTCATTTAATCAGTTCCTCAGTCATGGACATTTATAGTACTTCTATGTTTTTGCTAAAGGTAACATCATCATACATAAATTTCCAGAAATTACTAGGATAAAATGTTATTCCAATTTTACTTCTACCAAGAATCTATTTATCTATTTACCTATTGTCATACCTAATATTGTACAATTTTAATCTTTTTCATTCTTTGCAGTCTAAATGAAATTTACCTTTATATACTTACAAGTGATTTTGGGTATTCTTTAAGGAATATGTTAATGATTATCTGTAGTTCTTTCATGAATCTTATGTTCATATTTTTATCATATTTTCTGTAGTGGTGTTTTTATTTTTTTGTAGATTTGTAAGAGAGAAAATATTATTAGGTTTTTCCCCTCTTGTTACAGGAGTTATTTAGAAAAATGTTTGTATTTGCAGATAATATTAAACGTTAACTCTTTTTGATGTTAATGCCACATTTACTGCATTGACTCAAACATATTTCCTGTACACATTATTAATTTTCAAGTAATAAACTTTTTAATTATAAGTAGCATATGAATGCATTATGGTTGTGAAAAAGGTCATATAATGTAGGTAGAGCAATTTCCTCTAGCCCATCTCTCATGGCAACCCTAGTTATTAGTTTGTTGTTTATTCTTTAACCTGCTTATTTATTTGCACACTATCACTAGTGACTAGTTCTGTATGTATTTATTATGTGGGAGCTTGTCTTCCATAGATCTGCTCTCTAAGGATCCATGACATCTTTTGGGAACTTCTCACTGAGGACCTCTATGGCGATCTCAGGGCCTGGAGATTTTAAGCTCTTGATGGATTAGAATCAAGATTCCTAGAACTGGAGGTGTTTTTTTTTTGTTTTTGTTTTTGTTTTTTTTTTTGCATAAAGGAGAGAGCAAAATCACTGATACATCTGTGAATAAGGACTTGAAATTCTTCACCCTGCAACTAGAGCTTGAGAACTAAAGCAAGCTATTTGTCTTAGGTCAAGGACAAAATATATTCACATAGGTTCAGATGCCCAGAGTCATAAAAACAAGTATAAATGCCTTTTGAAGTGCTGAATATCATAAATCAGGGTAAAAGCAACAAGAAATTGCTCAATAATAAGGCCCCAGAGCATTTGATGAACACTTTAAAATATGATGTATCTAATTGTCGTGAAGACAAACCATGGACTTATTAAGTAGAAAAAAATAATTTCTGAGGAAGTAAAAATATTAGACTTATTAGAAAGGGATATGAATAATAAAATGTTTAAATTATTCAGAAAATAAAGTATTTGGTTCACAAAAGGAAATCAAAGGCTGGGAATCAAAAATGAGTGAATTTAATTAAGAACCTAACTGAAATCCTAAAAGCAAAAAATACGTGGTTGTTGAAATAAGAAAAATTCAATACAGGAGTTAATAATAGATTATATACATCATAAAAGTAAACCAATGAATTGGAAGACAGATTTGAGGAGATAATTATGAATTGAACATAGAGGGATAATAAGAAGATACGACAGCATTTAGGAGACGTGGAGGAGTGATGGAAGAGTTTTCTTATAGGAGTTTTTAAAGAAGAGAATAAAGGAGAGAAAGTATGCAACAGGTTGTGTACATAGTACCGGGAAATTTTCTAGAGTTGAGTAAATATTGAAAATGCACAAGCATATTAAATAATCCACATTCTAGATATATCATGCCTAACATTAATTATTTTTAAAAATACCTGCAAGCTACCAAGGAGAACATATAGATTGGGGTGTCAAACTCATTTTCACAGGGGGCCACATCTGCCTTACAGTTGCCTTCAAAAGGCCAAATGTAATTTTAGGACTTTATAAACGTAACTACTCCTTAACAGAAGTAGTTAAGCAACAGCTTGGTGCTGCCACTGGGTAGAAACAAGGTGCTGGGCTGGATAAAACAAGGTGCAGAGCTGGATTGGGCCCTTGGGCCTTGTGTTTGCCACCTGTGATATATGTTGTCCCAAAAGAAATGACAAGTGCACTGACAACAGAACTCTCCCTGGCATCAGTTAATTTTAGAAGACAATGGTGAAGTATATTTAAAGTACTGTAGGAGATAGAAAGGCTATCTCAGCAAAGTAAATATTGAGGGATTTTCTTCTCAAATCCAGTAGATCAGCTGTGCAAGAAAAGCTCAAAGAAGTTCTTCAGAGAGAAGGAAAATAACATGTCAGAAACTAGAATCCACGGGGAAAAAAGACACATATAACAATCCCTAACATATTTGCACTTAACAATAGAGCATCAAAATATAGGATCCAAAATCTTCCATAATAGGAAACAAAAATAGACAAATTCACTATTACACCAGGACATTCAATACTCCTCCATCAGTAATTGACAGACCTAGCATGCAGGAAATCAGTAATAACAGAATTAAACTGAAGTGCACTATCAATCAACTGGACCTAATTGATATTTATAGACTATTACATCCGACAGCAACGGAGCATGTACATATGGAACCTTCACCAAGATAGAGCACATCCCAGGTCATCAAAACACCTTAACAAATGTAAAAGAAGAGAAACCATACAAACTATGCTCTCAGACAACAACCAAATTAAATTAGACATTAATAGCAGATAGCTGGGAAAATCCTAAAATACTTGGTGATTAAACAACACACTTCAAAATAACAAATTGGTCAAAGAACTCTTAGGAGAAATTTCAAAATATTTTGACCTAAATAAAGATGAAAATGCAGCTTATCAAAATTTATAAGATGCAGTGAAAACAGTGATTAGAGGTAAATTTTAGCATGGAATGCATATATTAAGAGAGAAAGGAAATGTAAATTCAGTAATCTAAGCTTCCACCTAAGGAAACTAGGAAAAAGAAAGCCGATTAAATATTAAGTAAGAAAAAAAGTCAGAGCAGACATTAATGAAATTGAAAAAATGAAAAAATAGAGAAAATCAATGAAATCAAAACCTAGTTGTTTAAGAAGAACAATAAAATTGGTAATCCTCTACCCAGGTTAATAAAGAAAAAAAAGAAGAAAAGACAGAAGTTCCTAATATCAGAAATGAAAGACAGGCTATTGCTGCTGGTCCAATGAACATTAAAGAATAACAAAGGAATATTATAAACAACTTTATGCTCACAAATTTGGTAACCAACATGAAATGAACTAATTTCTTAAAGGCACAGCCTGCCAAAATTTACACAAGAAGAGATAGATAATTTGAATAAGCCTATACCTATTAAAGAAATTCAATCAATAATTAATATCCTTCCAAAATAGAAAGCACTAGGCCAGGTCCGCTAGGTTCCCTGGTGAATTCTGTGAAACATTTAAGGAAGAAAGGACATCAGTTCTGTGCAATCTCTTATAAATGATGGAAGCAGAGGAACCACTTCCTAATTCATTCTATGGGGTCAGCATTACCCTAATATCAAAATCAGACTAAGACATTTTAAGGAAAAAAGATGACAGACTACTATCTCTCCTATTTAAATACAGATGCAAAAATCTTCAAAAATGTTAGGAAATGAAACACAACAGTACATAAAATAATTATACAACATGACCAAGTGAGATTTGTTCTAGGTGTGCAAGTTTTGTTCAAGATTAAACAATCAATTAATGTAATCCATTACATCAACCTGCTAAAGAGTAGAAGTCATGTGATTATATCAATAGAGGCAGGAAAAGCACTTGACAAAATCCAATACTCATTCATGAATAATACTCTTAGCAAAACAGGAATATAGGAAAACTTCCTCAACTTAATAAAGAACATCTTTTAAAAACCTACCACTAACATCACACTTAATGGTGAGAAATTAGGTTCTTTCTCTCCAAGACTGAGAGCAAGATGAGACTCGTTCCCTCTCACCATTCCTATTCAATATTGTAGTGTAAATATTAGGCAGTGCAATAAGACAAAAGGAAATAATAAGGTATATTATTAGGTAAAGGTATACAGATCAGGAAGGAACAAATTAAGCTGTCTTTGTTCACAGAAGACATGATTGTGTATGTAGAAAATCCCCCCCCCCCAAACAACCAAAAAATTCCTGGAAGTAATAAATGATTACAATGAGTTTGCAGGAGAGAAGATTAATACACAAAGGTCCACTGTTTTTCTATATAAATGCCACTTGCTCATGGGACTGCAAAATGGTGCAACCACTTTGGAATACAGCTTGTCAGTTTCTTACAGTGCTAAACACAGTCTTAGCATATAATCCAGCAATTGCGCTCATTGGTATTTACCCAAATGAGTTGAAAACTTGTGTCCACAAAAATATGCACACAGGTTTATAGTAACTTTATTCATACCTACCAAAACTTTGAAGCAACCAAGATGTTCTTGGATAAATAAACTGCGCACATCCACACAATGGAATATTATTTAAAAATAGAAAGAAGTAAGACGTTAGGTCACAAAAAGACACAGAAGAGACTTAAATGCATATTACTAAGTGAAAGAAGCCAGTCTGGAAAGGCCACATACTATATGATTACAACAAAATGAAATTCCACAAAAGGCAAAGCTACAAGAGAGTAAAATGATTAACGGTTTTCAGTGGCTCAGAGAAAGGAAGTAAGGAAGGAGTAGGTGGCACTTGGGGCATTTTTAAGGCTATAGTGAAACTGTTTTTTTATGATGCTGTAAGGGAGGATACAAAACATTATACATTTGTCAACACCCATGGAACTGTACAACACAGAATGAGTGAATAATGGTCGATTGTGACAAATGTGCCATTCTAATGCAAAATACTACTAATAAAGGAAGAAAAGAGGGTATATATGGCAAGTCTGTACTTTCTGCTCATGTTTTTTGTAAAACTAAAATGGCTCTACAAAATAAAATTAGTAATTTAAACAGAATAAAAAGAAAAGAAAAAATGAGCCTAAGGAAAGTTTTAAATCCAGCTCTTCTACTACTAACAGTGTGACTTCAGGCAAGTTATGTAGCTCATCTTAACCCCAGTTCTGTCATGTGTAAAAGGAAGGGCCTGAACTAGGTGATCTCTCAGTTTTCCTCCAGAGAGAGGAGTCTATCATTCTGTGATTGTCAGTATAAAGATGTCTGGCCTCCAATATATATTAAAGCAGGAGAAAATGGTACTATTTTGAAAGAAAATAATTCATCAATTGAAGCAAAACTTGAACATCATTATGCAGTTCTGGAAAATAAACAAAACTGAGTATAATTATTGAATGAATCTGATAGTCAAATGCAGTTGTTGTGAAAGGAATAATGAAGAAACAGAACATAAATAGGTATTGATGAAACATTCATTTAAAGAAGCTAGAACTCAAGTTTTTTAAAAGATAATTTCAGATGCCTCAGATACCATGAAATTAAAGGACATAGTCAAATAATAATAAAAAGATTGTCAATAATGGAAGTTTCATGAAAATTGTTACGAAATGATATGTGACTCTTGGGATTCTTATCTAAAATTTTCTTGTCCTTATGAATTAGACAATAATGTCTATAAAGATGCTGAAATGCAGATGTTGTTTCTGCCTGACATGGTATATTTCTGTCAGATATTAGCATGGGTGGAGTAAGCAGCTGTGAGTGGAGGTCAGAATTTTAACATGTGAGAAGACACAACCAAAACCACCCAGCTCATCAGTAGCAGAAGAAGACTCAGACCCTACAATGTGATATGCACTGACTGGTAGCATCAGACAGCATGATGTAATGATTAAGAACCCAAAATACATGGTTTCATGTCCCAGTTCTCCCATTTACATGCTGTATGACCTTGGCATTTTAACTAATTTTCTCTGCACTTCTATTTCCTCTTATGTGAAATGGAGACAATAGTAGTAACTACCCTTGGTAAGGGTGAGTTAATAAAGTGCTCAGATCAGAGCTTGGCCCACAAGTGTTATATGAGTGTTTATTAAATTAAAAAATACATAAATGTAAACCCTAGTCTCCTTCATAGAATCCCACTATCTTATGATTCAGCACTTTTTAAAGCATGCCAGGAGATAACCCCAAATATCTCCTTGAACCATCATTTAGCTGCATGTGACAGAATAGGGGTTCGGGTAGAAGTCTGACAGGCATTGGTTCAGCTGGTGTGCTGATGTCAGGAGAAATATCTCTGAGATTCTCTGGTTCTTCTCCTCATGCTCACAAGGTGGCTACCGCAGGTCCAGCCATCACACACATAGTGAAACAGGAAAAATAGGAATAGAAGAGGGCTGCTCTAGTGAAATATTTCTCAGGAGTCTTCTGAGCACTTTCCACCTTTACTCAGAACTGTGGCTTGGCCCAGCTGGATCACGACAATCCCAGGTAAACTCCCAAGCATCCTCATGGATCTGATAGCTTTGTCTATGTTCAGAGTCTAGCTGTCAGTGATAAAAGCAATTCACCACCTTTCTCTGACAGATGAATTTTTGAGCAGAATGGAGACTGAATGCTCAGCTCCAGAGAGTATGAGATAACAGAACTAACCTTGGCTCCAGCAGGCCTACTTGGGTACCAGGGTCTTCCCTCAAAAGGAGGGAACAAATAGCTCTCTCAGCTCTGAGTTGGCCAGCTTCACAAATCATTTCACCTAGCTTTTGGCACTTGGTGGGCTTGGCTGACACTGCATCTCTCATGGAAAATCACATGTCTCCTGAAGACGAAATGATGGTGTTTGGTTTAATTTTACTGAATTCTTCTTTTGTGCTGGGTGTTTATTATATTCACTTTTAAAACAGACTTTTAACTAGCTCTGAGGATAACTAACACAGAGAGCCAATAAATGGACTGCAGACATTTTAGCTGCCCTCCCTAAATTCTGGGAAAACTTGCTTAATATGGTAAGAAGTAGCAGCCCATCTCATCATCCCAGCATTCCACATTTCTGTGCTATTGCTTTATTGCAGAGTCTACCAGTTCTCCCAAAGGCTCGCCTTAGATGGACAAAGAGTCTGGTCCCAAGGGAATAGTTTGATTAGCTGCTTCACATAATCCCTGACTTTTGGGGAATATACTTCCCATGTTACGAGAGAGAGAGAGAATGCTGTCTGACACGTGTGTCCCCTATGGATTGGCTGGTCCATTGGAAGGACCTCTTGGGGCAATCCCCTCCAAGAAGGTGATGGTGTTTGTGCCAGGGATGCTCACCTGCCGCCCCATAAGGAGCAGATGCCACGATCGTCACTTAGTGTAACATGGAAGTGCTTCTTAGTTGGCAGAGTCTTTGCAAACATAGGTATTATTTGAGAATTTCTGCCAGGGCTGGGCCTTCAGAGATGAGTAGAATTTTGACAGATGGAGAAAGTGATATGAATTATCAGTGTCCAACAGGCATAAAACAGTGAAAGTAAATGTTGAGTTTTGGAGGAGGGTGGATAAGTATTCCTATGATAATGGAATTCATAACTCTTTGAAAAGGTGCAATAATGGAAGTGGAAATAATGGAAGTGGAAGTGGGTTAAGGTCAGGTAGGCCATGGAAGATGTTGAGCACCATGCGAAGGAAGTGAGAGTCACTGTTTTTTAGGAGAGGAGTGATAAAAATCTAAACTAAAATCTCAGAAAGATAATTCTAGTGGCTCTGCTAAGGGTGACATGGAAATACAATGATGAGGTGGGGAGAACAGGTATAGAGTTTATTCAATAAGGCGACAACAGTAGAAATAAAAAAAAAATGAAAGCTCAGATTTGAGAAATGGCAGAGAGAACAGATTCCTGGAATTTGACTACTGATTGGATAGTGGGGCAGAAACTGTTAGTGATCTCTCCCAGTATCTTTCTCCCGTCTATCAGCCTCCTAGAGATGCCACAGACTGGATAGCTTGAGACACTTATTGTCTCCTGGGTCTACAGGCTGGAAATCAACAAGTCAGCAGGGTTGGTTCCTTTTGAGGCCTGTGAGGGAGAATCTATTCCAGGCTTCTCTCCTGGCTTCTGGTGACAGTCTGCAATTCCTTGGCTTGTCATTACTCCAGTCTCTGGCTCTATCATCAGTGTGGCATTCTCCCTGTGAGTCTCTGTCTTCTTATAAGGACCTCAAATCATCTTGGATTAGGGACCTAATCCATGTCAATATGACATCATCTCTTAACTAATTATATCTGCAATGTCCCTATTTCCAAACAAGGCCACTTTCTGAGGAATGAGAACTTCAACGTATCTTTCTGGGGAACACAATTCAACCCATAATATTCCGCCCCCCCCCCCGAAAATGGAGCCCTGATTTTGGGCGGGGCAGGCCCAGGATGGAGGCTGCTCTTTCTAGCTTTGGCCACGTGGAGGGATGGAGGCCAGTGAGGTGAAGGTAGAATGGTTGTGGGCAGATTCTTCTGCAAACTCTCCTTCAGAGACGGTGTATGCGTGCCCTTTTGACCTGTCTTCATGATTTCCTCTGTTCTACTTCCAGGAATAGGGTTGTCAATTTCAACCAAAGCCATCCTCACTCTTGCTGATGATGATGACAAGTGAGAGATGGGGCCCTTTGGACACTGTGGGTAAGGTGTTAACATAACACTCTTTCAAAAGGATAATCCAAAAGTTTCTACCTGCAGCTGACTGTAGCACACAGTTATGCTTTTTTTTCTTATTGGCTGACGCAATTTTTAAAAATTTGAATTAAAATGCATTTGTGTTAGTTTGTTATAGACCCAGCCATGCCCCTTACCTTACTTCTGGCTTTACTTAGCTATAATGCATGCGTGTTCTCTGAAGGATTTGCTGTTAAGACCTCTGACATAGCTTTTGATTATATATCTGTTTAACATTTATTAGGCTAGAGGCTGAAGGCTGTGGGAAAGGCCCCCTGGTGGTGGTGGTGGTCCACCTTTTCTCTACTACCCAGAGCAAGTGAGTTTTAGTACCAAACTCGTGTATAAACTCTACTCAACAAAACAAAAACTCTGCAATTACCCTGACACCCACTGGGGAGAAAAAAATTAGCACCAATTTGTGTAATTCTCTAATGTTTTAGGAAGTCTCTCTTCACCGGTTACCCCATCCAGCAAAGTAGCTTATAAACATATTTCTTCTATTTAAAACACACAGTCTCCTTGAGAAGAATTTTGGTAAGGGGATTACTTTCAACTTGCCACACTTCCAGGGATATGTTAGCACCTTAAAAGACCGACACTCCCAGGCCATCTAGCTCTGTCCAACACTTCAAACACAGCAGAGTGGTGCAGTTTCCAGAGACTGGGAACCTGCAGAAGGGTCAGTTTTTGAGGAGGAAATAACGAGTTCAATGAGTACATGTAGAATTTCAATCACCAGCTCTGTCTGATGTGGCTCAGTGGATTGAGTGCCAGCCTGCACACCAAAGGTTCACTGGTTCGATTCCCAGTCAGGGTACATGGCTATATTGCGGGCCAGGTCCCCAGTGGGGATGTGTGAGAGGCAATCACACATTGATGTTTCTCTCCCTCACTTTCTCCCACCTTCACCCTCTCTCTAAAAATAAATAAATAAAATCTTAAAAAAAAGAATTTGAAGCACCAGTAAGCCATCCATGTGGGTCGTTCAGAGCAGGAAGACCATATCCTTTGTCCTAGAGGGGTCGTCAAAGTGGATTTACACCAAGTGCTGCCAAATGTGCCGGGTCTGGATACGTGCACACGCGCGCAAACACACACACACACAGTTCAGGCAGGACACACAGAGTTCAGGCAGGACACACAGTGTGGGCTAATGCACAGATAGATTCGGGGGAGTGGGAGGATACTTCAGATCTGTAGGAGCTTTACATGGTGACTCGCTCCTAATCTCCACACTACTTTCTCTAATGCTTTTCTGCGACTCTCCACAGAATCCTTGGTATGTAGAAATCTCCTCACCGAGCAGACGTCCCTATAGCAAATACAATCCATTTGTAAATCAGCAGAAACCGCCTCAACCAGCAACAGGCGCACCACTGCTGGTAGATGCTGCTCACTGGCCTGTAAATAACAGCCCTTCCTGGTAATAGCAAAAAACAAAAGCAGAAACAAAAAAAACTCACCAAAAAACCCGACTAATTACATGCATTGGCACTATGCTTCATACCTAAGGCAATTTAAAAAATCTGTAATGAGCATAAGGTGTTGGAAAAAAGAATGATTTTGACCTATTTCTTTCACTTAAATCTTAATCTTTCCAAACTGCTTGCTATGGCAAAAGAGCTCTGCTTGGCTCAATTCATATAAACACATGTGAAAAATATACACATTAGGTTATAAAAGGGTGGTTTTTTAATTGGTGTTAAGCTACAAGTAATCCTTAAAAGAATGACCTTCTCAGCTCAAGACATTACAGTGTATTTGTAGCAATAAAAAGCTGGAAACAAGCTAAATATCTAAAAACAGAGAAAAGTTTAAGCAAAACATATGTTCATATTATGACATGTTATGTAATCATTAAACATAATTTTACAAAGAGTTCTAAGTAATCAGAGAACATTTTTATTAAATATAAAGCAAAAGAAATCTGCATGGAGCAAACTGTTACACAATGTGTCACAATAAGTTAAGTAAACAGGGGTGGGCCAAAGTAGGTTAATAATAATAATAATAATAATAATAATAATAAATGCTAATACAAGAATAAACCTTGTTTGGGGTATACTTTTCTCCACTCCTATATATTGTAAAAAGACTTGCCGACATATGCTGAAATGTTTGCAGTGTTTTCTCTGGTTGGAGAGAGGCTTTCCTATTTTAATATCATGAATATGCTACTTGTATAATGAAGAAAAAATAAACAACTCAAAGCTGTATTTTTTGTGACACCACAGGGGTCTTTCTGATGCCCAAACCTCTCAAAGAAACACATCCCAACTTCCGCCCCGTGGTGCAGGCAAATGTGGAGGGGAAAAAATGATTTGTTCAAATATATTGATATTGTTAGGAAGTGCTTATCTAATGTAAATACATAATCAAAGGAAATATAGAAACATAGAATATTGTAATGATATACATAAACAATTCTTCCTCCCGCATTTTTAAGGAAAGACCCATGGCTATAAGAAGTTGCCTTCTTGGAATACAACATAAGGGAGACACAGGGGATCCTGTCATCTCCAAAACTAGAGAGGATGGTTATCACTAACAGGTCAGACAGCCTCCCCCTCAATAAAAAAAGAAAGAATATCATTTTTTAGCATTACTCAAGGAAGTATACCTTCAGCCCATATATAGACTACATAAGAGTAAGGGCTATTACAATTTAAAAAAAAACCACTAATGTAACTTGAAGCTAAAACAGTGTCTTGAAATATTCCTCTGGGAAACATGTTTCCATGAAACTCACGGGGATAACGCTATTCTCTTCCATCCCCATTAACTCTGTAGTGGAATGAAAAAGCTAAACAAGTGACATGTAGGTATTTCCCCTCACAATGTATTCTTTAACTCAAATATGGAATTATCATGTAAATATTTATCAGTGAATAATGTGTTGCAGTTCATAAAAAAGGATAACTTTCTATGAAGTTTTAAAAGCAATATCCCATTGTATTATTTACACTGTAAAAATGCAATTCATGTCTAGATTAATATTGTTTTCACTAAGAATACCTTGAAACATAATTAAGATTAGATAGTATATAAAAAATAGAACGAACAACCTGGACATGTTAATACATAGTTATCAAGAAGTTCCCAAAATTGTGGACTGACATTCTCCGTAAAATATTTGAGTCAAGGTTTACGCAAATATTTCATTCACCCCCCCCAACACAAAACTCTGCCTTACCATGGTTATGCAATCACAAGTCACAAAGGCAACCACACTGAAGTAGATTCAAAACACTTCTTCGACTGCTATAGTTATTTATTTAAAAAGAAACTGACCACAGAATAAAATTTTAAGTGGCTTTATGAAAATATTTTTATGGTTTTTAATGATGGGGAGAGGGAGTCTTATTAAGGACTTTTTAAATTGTAAGGTAGGAAGTCATATCAAACTGATAGGATACCCCAGGGACACATAAAACTTTATCAAGGACTTAGGAAGACAGATCTTCAGATCTAGTTTTAAATTACAGTCTTATGAACATGTAGCATGGACACACAATTAAAAAAAATTAGACCCAACTTTACATGAACAGAAAGCTGCAATCCTCAATAACAAATAGTTTTAGGCTGGTAGAATCCTTTTGGAATTATCTTAATATTTCTGTGACATCATTTCTACTAGCATAATTATAAGGTCAATTTAAAAAACCTACTGGATTTCTTAATTTTGGTTTGGAGCTTGATCGGAAAACTTCAGGCAAACCTTTGTGAGGCGATCCTTTCTTTCACTCTGCTTTCTCTGGCCCCTCCCTCCACAGTCTCTGACTCGGGAGACTATTTGGAGAAGACACCTGTTTTAAATAGATCCACAGGAAATACCTATGTTGTCTTTTCATAATTCGCCTCTGCTTCTGGTTGGCTGAAATGTGATCATGTTGCCCACAGACTGATGAAACTCCAATGTGACAACATTTACTGGAAGGCAAAGGGCATCCAGTTTATATTTATTTTCCTTCCATTAAGCCCTGGATGCGTAGTGTAGGAAAAAATAAATAAGTAAAAGGGCAAAACCAGTCTAACCCTGAAAAGATTAGTGTTAAGTTACACACACGAGTTTTACATCCAAACTTGGAATGATTGTTTTTAAGCAGAATGTAATCTTGTAGCATAAACAGTTATCTCACTCTTTCTTTATAACTTTTTATTTATAAACCTCTTCTTCCAAAGTTCACAGTCTGTCTTCTTCTATATTAACAAGATATTTATAAACCTCCTGTGGAAAGAGCGAGGAGGTCTATCTACTGTGGTAGAACCTGCAAGGGGATTTCATAAAGAACAGTAAGTAGTCTAACACTAAAAATGCAATCGGGTCCAAAGTAAAGCAGTCACTCTACCCGTGCTCACGTTGACAGCCCGCGGGTTCCGCAGCACCAACCACCCTATTTATCCAAGAGGTACAACCCCAGGGACCCCGCTCCCCGCGAAATCCCGCAGCTGGAGCACTTGGTCGACGCTGGAGTTCTCGTCTTCAGTGCAGGGTTCCTGACTTTCCGCCCCGCCCCGTTATTGTCACCCGCAGCTGCCCCTAGAGGTCAGAAGGCGTTCCCTTTCCCAGCCCTACACGCCCTCGGGGATAACCCCACCCACCCACCTAGCCCGGCCCAGCCCGGCCCAGCCCAGCCCGGCCCGGCCCAGCCCGCGTGCCCGGCCAGTCCTGGGAAGCCTAGGCGGCGCCCCCGGGCGGGTCTCCCGAGGCCCGAAAACTCTGGAACAGAATGACGGAGATGACGAAAGAGCTGACGCCACGCCGCCTGCCTGGCCGCGGCCACCGTTAGCGTCCGCGCGGGTCGCCCCGGCACTCGCTGTCGCCGATCCAGCAGGCGCGCTCGGTTCAGCGCCGTCCCGCCCCTCAGCCCTCCGCGCCCGGCCTCCCACCGCGCGCACCCGGTGCCTGCCGCACCCCGCCCCTCCGCCTCGCCGCCCAGCCAGCTCAGGCCTCTGGCGAACATGGCGCTTGTCCCCTGTCAGGTGCTGCGGGTGGCGATCCTGCTGTCCTACTGCTCCATCCTGTGCAACTACAAGGCCATCGAAATGCCCTCGCATCAGACCTACGGAGGGAGCTGGAAATTCCTGACGTTCATAGATCTGGTAAGGCTGTCCTCTCCCTTTCCCTGTCCGCCCTGCACTTTAGCCTGAGAATATTTGTGAGTGCTCCCAGCGCCCGTGGGCACGCGCCTCCAGCATCCACTCTGGTCCTCGTCTCTTCCCCAGTGATTGAGTCTAAAGGCCTGTCTACCCCCTCGGCAGCCCCTCTGTACCGCCCACATTACCTGGTTGCTGTGGTTCGAGTGCAGGTGGGGTGCTGCCAGGTTGTGGGCTATTTGGAGAGGAACACAGATATGCTTCTGAGAGGTGACACGGAAGGATGCCCAACTTAGTAAATAAATGGATTGGACGACCTTGATCATGAGGGGCCTCCGACTCACTGGCTCCCAAGGTGCTTTCCAGAGTGCCCGTCGTGGGATCAAGTTGCAGCAACTGTGGAAACTGGGTACTGTCGAATTACTTGGAGCTTCCTCTGCAAGGACCAAAATCCTCCACACAAGGAAGAGAGAGCGCCTAATAAAGTTGTCTCTTTGCATCTGGTTATTTTTATTTTTATTTTTATTTTTATTTTTTTATTTTTGGCCCGTTGTCAGTAATTTCCTTACTTCCTTTTACCCAGAAACATTAGAGGATAGAGATTTTCAAAATGCCTTTCCAGTTTGCATAAACAGACCCTCTTTTGGCACAACATAATAGCTTTGGCAACTGCAGGGTTTTGTTTTGTTGTTGTTATTGTTTGTTTGTTTGTTTGTTTTTAACATATTCACTTCTGGCACTAAAAGGGCCAGAGAGTCAGAACATGAACATAAAGCCCAGGAATGACATGGGGTGGAATGTAGGAACTTCAGAATGAAAGATGGCTAATTTACTCTGGGTCCAATAAACCCTAAAAGATAGCCACACTAAAAGGTGACCTAAAAGATGACCAACAAAATCTGGGCAGAGGGTTCAAACAAAAGCAACCCATGCTAAGGACTACAGAAGACGTTGAACCAAGTCCTGGGATGCCAGAACTGTCTGTCCAAGATTATACACCGGGTTGGCTACACAAGCAAGATTGTCATCTGTGATCGTTGGCCCTCCATTTTGTTGAAGAGAACTTGATACTTGCTTTAAGATATTTCCAAAGGCTTCAGATCCTTCAAAAAAGAAAAAATTCAGTCGCCGAGTTTTTGTTTAGAAAAACCACCTTATGTTTCTGTCACATTGGATACATTCAGAGAGGAACTTAAGTTCTTTTTTTGCCACAGTCTCCAAATTGGGCTCGTACCCTAGGGCACATGCATACCCAAGACTTCCCAGGGTTTCAGAGCTTTCATTTTTCAAATCTTCAACTTCCATGTCTGAATATAGGTAATACCTGCCAGTTCTTTTTTCTTTGTCGTGTGCTCATCCATTCCTCCAAGGGATGAGCACATGACAAAGCTCTGTGTTGTGTCTACCTGTTCCTTTTGGCATTCAGAAGCTAGGTGATTTTTCTCCAGGACTGTCTGCATATTTGATTGAAAAACGAAGTCAGGCTTGTTTTGACAGGAAGGTGTATTGGGTTGGTTGGCTCTGCCAGTTAGGACGTACAGCATACATTTGCTATAGATTGAATGAGCGAAATCTACAGCCCTGTGTTCTTACACACACACACACACACACACACACACACACACACACACAAACCAGGGTGTTAGAAATCATGTCCCTTTTTCAAGTGTTTAAACTTGTGTTAAAATGTTTAGACATTATTTTTAAAGATGTGCCTAGGTTTTCAGAAATCTTTTAGGGGTTCTGTGAGCAAAATTCCTCTTAGGTCGCTACAGTATCTCCTTCCTCAATCAGATCTCACTTAGAGCTGGCCTACTTCAATGTCACCAAGGAGCCGTTGAGCTGAAATACTGACGGAGACCCCAGCAGAGCCGCAGGAAGTCTGAATAGTTCTCAGAAGCACTTTTGGATTGATTAGATGAAATGTAGAGGGTAGCAGAGTAGGGGGTCAGACATTGAGAAGGATAGAAAGTGAAGGTGTCGCTTAATCCTTGAGAGATGACTGCTTCTCACATTGGCATTGCTTACTGTGTGTTGAAAAATAAGACTCACGTAAAATGATATATTTCTCATAACCTCTGTGATGAGAAGCTGTGGTAGAACCAGTGTGACCCTACTTAATCTGTCATATACTTTGTATGTTAGCCTTTGATCATTGGACATGTCTCTTTTAAATGATGATCACCACAAATAGACTTTGTCTATCAAAATTCAGGCATAAATTCAAATTGGATACTTTTACTTGGTTTCATATTTAGACAGTTTGTATGGGGCCTTCAGCCAGTTATTCAGATTTCTTACTCTCTGTGGTTCTGATTGAGATATAATAATTCTCTTTAACCATGAGTTCTTGTGAGAATTTATGTGTAGAATATATTCACAGAGGGACACTCAAACAAACTGATACGTATATATCAGTATATATATATACACACACGTATACTATATGTATGTATACACACATGCACACACACACGAGATCTGTCCGGAAAAAGTCCAGCCATTGATAATATAATGAGAACAGTTTGCATGACATCAGTGTAACCTGGCAGCCGAGGAGAGTGTCCTGGAATGCTCATTTGTGAACAATGATGACTTCACTGTACTAGTCAGTGGGGGTGGTGGACCCCATTGAGTGAGCACGTGCACTGTGTGGCCATCATATTCAAAATGATTGAGTAGAGCAATGAATCTATATTAAATTTTGCGTTAGGCTTGAACATTCCTCCCAGAAACTATTCAGATGATTTAGAAGGCTTTTGGGGAGGATGCGATGAGTGCAGTGCAAATTAAATGTGGCACAGATGCTTCAAAGATGGTCAAGAATATGGTGAAAGTGATCCATGTTTTAGAAGTCCTGCAACAAGCACAACACTGAGAATACTGAACGTGTGTATGGGCTGCAATCCACAAAGATCAGTGACTGACAGTGTGAGAACTAGAAGCTGATCTGGGGATTCCAAAAACTACTGTGCCCGAGATTTTGACGGAGGATCTCGGCGTGAAACGTATCGTGGCAAAATTCATTCTGCAGCTTCTGCTACCAGAGCAGAAGGAATGTCGTACTGCAGTTGCTGATGACTTGATTCAAACTGCTACCAGTGAACGAGATTTCCTCAAGAAAGTCACAGCTTTGAAGGGGACTAAGGGGTCACTGTCCTATGTACAATGTTTCGTGTGTCATATCTTCTTCAATAAATGTTTCTATTTTTCTTATTGCACAGCTGGATACTTTATGGTCAGACTGTATGGATTTATAGTCTTCAGAGCGTAAGCATTGTATAGCTGTTAAAACAACCGAACTGTCAGTCCTTAGGAATGGCATGAAAAGAGTAGGCTACTGTAATTTATCCATTTAACTTTTCACTTTTGTGTGTTAAAAAAAAAACAACTTGATTGCTTACTGCCTTGGACATTTTTAACAATTCGAAGGTCATTAGGGCAATTTTGGAAGAGGGTTTAGCTTCTCAAAATTTCAAGGAGAAGGCCCTTTTTCTAGTCAGTGTGGCTTGTGGGGAGTCTGGATACTCATCCTGGTGGTCACAGTCTGGTTCCATGTTCCATGGCATCCGTTTACCGGAATGCAAGTCGGGACTCTAAGGCTACGTGTATCCAGGAGCAGATGGTTGCATAGCAGGGGCTGTTCCAGCTGCAGCCATGGCTTTCTTTGAGCATGAATCATCCCAAGAGAATCAAAGCTCATGGTTAAACACTGAAACGCAAGATACTGCTCTCAGTAATTTTACACTGTTATTCCCAAGAGCTTCTTTTTCCAGCATTGAAAAACTGTAGGAGAACTACAGTGCTTCAGGAAAGTTCGAGTTCGTAAATGGAAATGGAATGCTGTGGTGTGGTAGGCAGGATGACGGGTCCCTAAAGTGCCCATGTCCCCGTGATCTATGCATATGTTAGGTCACAAGGCAGAGGAGAGTTAAGGTTGCTAATTAGCTGATGTTAAAACAGGGAGATTATCCTGGATTATCCAGATGGGCTCAAAGTAAATCACAGACATTCTTAAAGGCAGGGGGAGGCAGAAAAGGAGTCAGGTAGAAGAAGATGTGACTGCTGAAGAAAGTGACAAGAGAGATCAACATTGCTGGCTTTGAAGGTGGAGGAAGGGGCCAAAGCCAAGGAATGGAGAGGGGTGTTTAGAAGCTGGAAAGGACAAGGCAATAAATTCTCCCCTGCAGCCTCCAGAAGGAGCACAGCCCTGCCAACACCTTGGTTTTAACTTGGTGAGACCCATTTTGGACTTCTGCCTTCCAGAAATGTAAAATAACAAATATGTGTTGCTGAAGGCATTAAATGTGCGGTGATTTGTTACTGCAGCAATAGAAAGCTAGTACCTGTTTCTTTGTATGCTCTGGCCTAAACAAAAATTCTTAAATGTTGTTGTGCTTAGGCAATGACTCAGTAATTCTTCATGTGTGTTACGTAATTGGGTAATTTGCACTTTAACCAAAGTACAGGTTTTAGCCTCCTGCACCTATGAAACTGGGTGGAGGAGACACACCTGTAACAATAGGCAATGTAAGAATTTATAAAAACTGAACGACACTGGAAAAACTAGGTCCTTGCTGCACGGTAAAGTATTTTGGAGGCGCTCACGATGCAACACACTCTACCAGGAGGAAGAATGCCCTTCACTGGAAATAAGGTGCAGAGAAAGAAAATTTACAGTAACTGATTTCAAATACTTCCTTAACCAACATTACAGCTGATGAATTTTCTTCCAGTGATACAGATTCATTCACTTACCACTAATGAAAGGATACTTTCCCCCCTCAAGTTATATAACAGTTGCCCCCCAAAATTATTAAAATGAGAAATCAGAATAAAACCAGCATAAATAAGATGCATGTTGAGGTCTCAAAGTAGTGCTGGCGTTTAGTAAGTATTCCTAAACTTATGAACAAATGGAAAGTTTTTCTCACCAAATTTTCAGTGAGCAGTCTTTTCTTGCCCTAACTCCTCCTAAGACATTTGAAATCATAGGGATTTTTTTTTTTTTTGGAATATATCAATCAGAACTTGATTCAAATGTGTGTGGTAGAATGTCTAACACATAAGCCAGAATCCACTTCTTTGAAAAACATGAACTGGACATTTGTTACTAAAAATTAAATTACTACTGGCATTGGATTTAGGACCTTTGATTTTTAAAGATTGGAACAAAGTTCGGCCCTCCCATTTGCTCCGCTTCACAGTGCCCACCATCTTGAGAGTTGCACCTTAGGGCTGCCTCTCACGCACTGTTCTCCCCGTGCTACTTCGGCTACGCATGCGCAGAAGGGTGTGTAGGTCCTGCCTCCTCAAAGTGTCGTCTGGCAACCAGAGCATCCATCTTACCTGGGAGCCTGCTGCAGCTACGGAACCTTGGGCCCCACCCCAGACCTTCTGAATCAGAATCTGCGCCTTGATGACACCATCAGGCAGTCTGGCTGCACCTTCTAATGTTGCTGTAGGCACATCGTTTCCGCTTTGCGATGTAACATGGAATGGTTTATAGAACACAGCGCCAATGTATTAAATCCGCCTACTGCGTTTAAAACACATTTAAACATACCCTTGCCAGCGTGGCTCAGGTTGTTGTAGGGTCATCCTGTAAACCAACAGGTTGCAGGTTTGTCCTTGGTCAGGGTACATGCCTGAGTTGTGGGTTCAGTTTCTAGTCAGCGTGCGTGTGACAGACAACCGATCAATATTTCCCTCTCACATTGATGTTTCTCTCTCTCTTTCCCTCTATTCCCCTCCCTCTAAAAAACAATAGGAATGTCCTCAGGTGAGGATAAAAAAACATTTAAACATATTTCAAAATATATCGAAGGTGACTCTTATGGTGAAGTGATTAAAAACATGTAAAAATGACAACTTTAAAGTAAAAGGAAGAGAAAAATGTGTTAGGCCCCAGGGATAGGTTATTTATTGCCATTATGAAACAAATTTAGCTAATCTTCAGGGCAACCAAGGTGAAAAAGAATACACATTTGCTTGCATTGTTCCTTGTGTTGGCATAAAGGAGGCAGAGCAATTTATCAGAAAAATACAGTTCTTTCCAGGCGCCTTTTCAAGGTCATTTATCACTCAGATTGTCATACAAAGAACATTGAGTAGAAAGTAGATAATGCCTTTGATTGATTTTTTAGCAGAATATATAGGAGTATTTTTATAGTTGATGTTTCTTATATCATGATTTGAGGAAAGCCAAACCATGGCCTTATATTTTGACTGGGTGAAGGCATTTTTGTAGAGGTTTAAAGTAATATAATCTAGGCACTTATTTTTGTTTTCTCAATGTGTATTGCAAAAGAATTTAAGAAAACCACAGAGTGAGAAGGGTAAATAAGGGCTCAGATGATGAAACACTTGGGGTGTTCAAAGAGCAGGAAATAGTCAAGTGTTACCTAGAGGATACATGTTTTGCTTTTAGACATGCTACGAATTTTTGGTGTTAAAAAAAAAAAACCATTAAAAAGATAGCACTACATAAGTGTATTGAACAATACATTTGAGTTTTTCTTATATTTACCTATTACTTATAATAAAATATTCTTGACTGTAGTTCATGGCTTAATATTAAATAGGAAATAAAATATCTTGAGAAGACGTTCTGTATGTCATTATGTAACTAGGGTACTTAGTTTGCCAGTTAAAACCACAGACTGCCACGTGAAGGCCAACAGTTCAGTGAGTCCTCGGTGAAAAAATGAAGTGGGGTTTTTTTGTTTTTTGTTTTTGGGTATTATACAAAGAGGGTGAATCTGCCTTTTTTTTTTTTTTTTTTTTTTTAAGTAGAATCATCCTTGACCCTGAAATGTGCACATAAACTTGAAGGGTTAATGCTTTTTCCTAGCCTTGGGGGAGAACGTGAGGAATACTTTGCATAGAACCCTCTTTACCTTCTTTGAAAGTGTTGTTCTGGATCCAACCTAAACGAGGGCCTGGTTTTGTCAGTGTGGGGA